>JAULBR010045987.1:0-14865 GCA_032355825.1 Melanodrymia aurantiaca
AGTCGTGTATCACTGTTGCGCTGTTGAGAATCGATCCCTCTACCCCTCCCGCCACAGGCAGACATTCTACCCGTTTCACACCGACCACACCGCCACCCCCTCCCCCCCCCCCTGCAGAGCAAAAGACGGGTGTATGCCTATAAACTGTTCTCAGTTAAAGCAACATATTACACTAATTTATCATATACACTGTAGATAATTCGATAGAATACTGAATTTCTCTTTACACTCATCTCGAAGACGTGTTAAGGAATACATGTTTATACAATCAAAACTCTATTCATCTAATTCTGTTAAGTACGTTTCTGTCAAATGATAATTTATTATTAAACAACACTATTTATATTTTCATGGAGCTTTTCAGTGCACACCCACTGTCGCATATTTTTAGATACAATATTGTGCTGACACAAAGTTTTTATAATGAATGTTAATAATTAATATATTTATCGACATACCTTTTAATGTTTCTGGAAACAATATCCGCTTGTAGACAACTGGTTCAAAAAGTAATTTAATAACATTGCCTTTTTACTGCTTGAACAAGGCATAAAGCTTACGTGCTTTTAGTGCCAGAAAAGGGAAAGCACGAAATGACTCTAAATAATGTATTGAAGACACGGAACTTTCAGAGCTGGCTTCCAAACGTTGATTAGTTTGATCAAAACGGCTTCGTGTTAATACGATTGTTTTTTGTTTTGTTGAGACTGTTATATGGAAAAGAGTCGACAAGATATAGAATGCATACGTAATGGTTTCTAGTAAAGCCGCTGGTTAGATTTTCGGGTTAAGTTTTCTCCTATCACGAACAGCTACGGACACACACATGAACGAACATTTTAATCTATCGTACGTCAACAACAATAACTATCAGAGTCCGTTTATTGTTTTTTTGTTTTTGTTTTACAATTTATAACCGAAGATCAACTACAATGGCCGGGTGTGGTGATGAGGGTGGGAGTGGGTGGGGGCACAATATATTTAATGTGTTATAATATAATGTGGCTCAAATCTTGAGTGAGTACTCGGCAATGTTCATTAGATAGATGCACTCATACTTACGCTCTACCAGTGATATGATCCACAGCTGGTATAACGAAGGCCTTGGTTTGTTCTACCCTGTCTGTGGGAAGTGAATATAAATACCCGTTTGCTACTATGTCTTATCTAATAGGAGTAGAGGGCTTTGTCTCTCATAATAATAAATGTCTGTCCTGGACAGACAGCCGAGGCAGCTGACCCATGAAATACACGCTTGAAACTCAATTGGATACAAGTACCTAAATAAGTCGTTACTAACTTACGAACATTTGAAAATATACATAATTATTGATACTTAACATTCAGTTGACGTTTCTTTTACTGTTTAGTATACGTTAGATATAAACAGATAAAAAAAAAGACTGTCTGTTATAATCGGACATGCACAAGGGTAATGTACTATTAGTGCAGCAGATAAACCCTAATATTGGAACGTATTGTGCATTTTATGGTACAAGCATGAACTTTGGTACAATGATTCAGGATATATCATAACGGTCATTTTAAGATCGGGTCCCATCTTGAATAAAAATGGCCGCCAAGGTCAACACAGATGATCTTCAAGATCGGTCCCGATCTTAAAATGATTGTTATGGTAAACAGAATCATTGTGCCTAATTTGATGCTTGTATCATGAAAATGCACAATTTGTTTGATACTCTGCTGCACTATATGTACATAATTATATTTCCAATAAACGTCAAATATTCGTCTGTGCGACACTCATAAAATACAGGTGACTGGCTGCACCGGATAACCCTGCACAAGCTGTTATATGCATATGGTTGCACAATACCAAACTAATTCTTAATGCCGACATAAAGAATAATAAATGTGTGGCCGTTTTTATTTATTAAAGTTAAATAAATAAATAAATTAAAAAAATGTGTGACCGTTAGACATCAGCTGTCATTATTATAACAACATATTTCAAAAGTTTATAAACAAGAAGTTGTAAGTTAAAAGTTGTTTAACGGATTTCGTGTGTTGTCCAATTCGATCTATGACCTGCAAGTGTATGAAGTGGAGCAGTGCAATCTGATATAGCTGGCTCAATTAATTATAGCAATATCTTTATAACCAAGGTTTTAAATAAATATTAAAA
Organism: Melanodrymia aurantiaca; assembly: GCA_032355825.1. NCBI lineage: Eukaryota > Metazoa > Mollusca > Gastropoda > Neomphalida > Peltospiridae > Melanodrymia > Melanodrymia aurantiaca. Next base: position 2,147 of record JAULBR010045987.1, read on the forward strand.
TAAAAACCGCTATACAAAATGTGTTGGTATTTCCTCTAATCTCTCAGCCCATAAATATTTCATTGATTGTAGGTAAAATCTTATGCACTTCTAAATAAAAAAAATAGTATTTAATAATTTTCAAGGTCTCGTATCCTATTGAACTCCTCGACCTTTTCAAATATGTAATGACTGCTGAGGTTTAACCGATATGTTTACATGTCTCAAAGTTACACATTAATCTACAAATTCTTTATGTCATCTTCAAAAACATCCTTTGTCTTGACTCTTCATGTGCAGACACCTGTAAATCCACGACACTCTAAAGCCAGTGCTTTGTAAATAAATTAAGACATGCGCGCTTTGCCGGATCATCTGCGTTAACTCAGCAGTAAATATGAACGTGGATTTCCATGGTCTTTAATGTTGTACTGTCGGAGGATGTATACAGAAATTCTTTTATACTTTTATTTCAAATATTTGCTTATTCCGATATAAACATTTTTGTTTCAGTTTCTAACAGTCTGCGCAATTTAGAAATATTATCAGTTAAATATATTCGCCTTTCATATTTAAGCTCTTTATTATTAACTTTATTTATTTTATATTACTTTTGAATTAAAAGATATTCTGATACGATCTATATTTTAAAAGTGAATCATAAATACACTTTTATGAACAATAACAATTTCTATTGATTTTTTTCTTTTATAGCATTTCACTTCAGTTCTTATTTTACTCTCTTTAAATTACTTGTTCTACTTATGTTATCTATGATTGTAAGTATATATGTTGTCACTGTTATGTTGTGTGTATGGGAGACGGCCCAGTAAATTTGATATCTTGTGATTAAACATTTTTCATACTGAAGCAAAATGAATTATGTTTAGTTAAATATCTCTACGAATTACTCGTCGTTTTACCATTATGCATATTATTGTCTGTTTTTATTTGAATTATATCACTAAAAACTATTACATGCATGTTGTACCAAACTCATTGTACTTGTACAACCCAATAGTCAAACAAGTTCATTTCACGAGAATTATTCCTCTCAGCTAAACATTTAATTGCATCTTATTTCTTACAGTATTGTCATAGGCTAAAATAAACAGATTAGTATATCGTTAAGGAGATTTACAAGCCGTCATGTCTACTATACAAATGAAGCAGCACACGTATACAACACACTGGCTGCAACGAAATATATGGTAGACATTTGGCTTATGACGTTCTGTTATTCATTTAGATTCCCGTGCCTCACGCAACAAGCTCTTCCCCTCACAACCAAACATAACGGATCCACACACAGCACAAGCTTGCTGTGACATACAACGAAAACTTGCTGTTATAAATGGCAAAAATGATTGCTATCAATATGTGTGTCCAGCGTGTTTGGAGTACCTTAATGTGTTCCTTGGACTTTTGTCTCAAATAATTTGGCAAGAGACGAATTATTTTAGACAAAAATACACATTAAGCCATTATAAACATTTGGATGGCCAGAAACACAGCATATATTGATATTGTAAGAAATAAGATGTAGGCAAATATTCATTTAATAATAAAAAATGTTCGTTTAAAATCACAAATCAGTTTCAAATAGCATCAGTTGTATTAAAACTAAACATGTTCTTTTAATATGCTCATGTTGCTTTTATACGTTATGTGTAGTAGGCCTTTGACATACACATCTTGCCCTTTGTAGACAGACTATTTTTATATAAAGCTGGCCAAATCATGCCAGTATATAGGATTCTCAGCGGGGTGGGTCGTTTTGTTTGCTAACAATTTCATCTTCAATAGCAAAAATTAATGATTTATATCTGTGCAACGAATAGGATATTAAAAAATGAATCCGGTGGGCTGGCTCTAACTAAACCCCGACACCCACGCCCAAAATACTAGAGTGGCCATTATGTTGAACTCAGTGTGGTTTAACATGGGAATTGAACGTGAAGAAATAATTTTATTTACTTTTATACTTGAAATCTTTTGTAGCATATGAGAACCACTAGGTGAAAATATTCATACGAAAAGTGAGACTTTTCAATCGTCACATTAACTTTTTTTTCTCCTTTGTAGTTCTTCCTGCAAAGAAAGAAAGAACTCATTGAATACAAAGTAATCATTTGCATTTGAACGTTCAGCATTTTTTCCCTTAATTTTCGCCACAAATCGAGTGGCTGAGATGGTTTCGTCTCTCGGAAGCCGTTCTCACAGCGACTTCATGACAAGGAAAGGATGTTCTACTGGACAAACATTCTGGACATAGCGAAACCACAATACACGCTTTGTGTCCTGAACCGACCGCCTAGTCGTTCTAAACATCGTCAGTTTACCAGTCGATTGATTTGTGTAAGTTTCTCAGCTAGCCCACGTTGTAATTTCCTCCTCTGCCAGGAGCACGTTAATAAGAGCGACAAACAGCCTATGTTGGTATGAACAAACGTGATCATTGCTTAGATGACAGTGTTAAAGAGAGAGGCAAATACCTTAATCGACTAAAACGATGTTGCTTGATGACATTTGTTAACTCAATTAAGGTTTAAAACAATGAGAGAACGAGCGTGAAGTAAAAAGCAACGGAAGAAGTGTCCGATGTTCAAGCGAGAACCGTGTAGTTATGTGCTGTTGTGTACACAGTTATTGTTATGATAATATTTAAATTCAGAAGGTAAACCTGTACGAGATTTATTCCCATAAAAGTACAAGGACGTGTTTAATGTGAATCATGTTAGTGTAATGACGAAAAGCCATCGAATTTATATAAACAAACGAGAAGATGCTGCCATGACATTAAAAGGTAAATGGAGTTTGTTAAAGAGATATGGGTTTGTTTCTTTAACGACATCACTGAAGCACACGGATTAATAACCATCGGCTATTGGATGTCATGCACACTATTATTATTTCGACACATGGTCTCAGAAGAAACGCTACATAGGCTACTTCGTGTATCAGAAAATTTATCAGACAATAAACAAAATTAGTATTAAAGCCATTGTTTCAAGAACGATGATACACACTCAAGCGTTAACATTCCGAAAATTATCAAACCATATCTCCGTATGAGAGAGTCCATAAGGAATTCAACCAAATTTTGATAGTACACACGCATGAATCATTGCTTAAACAGTGATGACGCCATTCGTTCTTGAAATGCGATCATATCTGTTCTACCTGTGGCATCAGTCTCAAAACTCGAACCAGTGACTTTAACGACTTTTATATGTTTTAATATGGAATGGCTATTTTAAGTTTTCTGATTAGCAAGTGAACTAGCTGTGCAACGTTTGACCGGATTGTCTTAGTACACTGTATTATATGCTGATTCAGAATTATTCATATACTCCCACACGATCTGAAATAAACCTTTCATTGATACAAATCCCATTCAGTACACTATGTAAATGATGAATTTAAACTAATACATTATGTATATACATATCATTATTACACAATATTTTCTACATGCTTTCTCTTAAATTTTTAAGTACACAAATTTTTTTATCCAAAACCTATCAAATAGTTATTTCTATTAATATAAATAATGTACTAGTACATGATTACATTATTTTAATATTCAAAAACATGTAACTGATCTTGTTTTCGTGAACAGCGATGGTAGTATTTCATCTTAATTATAATATTTACTTGATATGTATCATTACATGGCAATATCTGGCTTTGCTGACTAACATGGCATTATTTATTGCCAATTGTATAAAAATAAATGGTTCCATAAATATCGTATGATCACACGTGTCACAAAGCTTCCGCGTACTGGAATTGACGGCCTCGGTGTATCAGATGTATTTATAAGGCTTTAATTTCTCTGTCCGTCCAACGTTTTACTTTCGACAAACCTATACGTGAAAACAAATTAACACCGGCCAAAACTTTTCAAAATTTGATGCCACATTTTCCAGCATCGGACCAACCCTCCCCCACCCCTGGGATTGAGAGAACGACCTAACTACGGTCAGAACGGCATCGTAGTCTCAGCGCCCTCTACAGCATCCCTCGGATGGATGAAGACGTTAAACCACATTTCCCAGTTCCAAATCGTTGGAGGATCGTACTAAAGGCTGGGGTGCCTGAACCTTCAGTGGACAAGGAACCTAAAACCAATGCAGTCTGGAGGAGCACGGGTCTCCGTGGCGCAGTGGTTAACGCATCCGTTTTTAAGACTAGTAGGTACTGGGTTTGAATTCCATTCGTGGCATATGGAATTTTTATTCCCTGTACCGGTGTAAAAGAAACGCAAGTCCTACCGGAATGCAAGTCCGGTTATGTCATAACAAAATGGATTAAATAATAAATAAATCTTTACGGAATGAAACAAATAGTGTGATCCATAAAACAAGATATTACCTACAAGTTCTAGAGTTGATGTAAGAAAAATCGCAATAAAACTATGTATTATATAAAAGTCTGGTTTGGACTAGGATTCCTAGGTATGTAGGTCCTATAGCATTATACATTGTGTCGGACCTATATTCCTACGGACTTCTATTCCTATTACACCGGTCTAGTAGACGTCACAGTGGACTAGGATTCCTAGGTATGTAGGTCCTATAGCATTATACATTGTGTCGGACCTATATTCCTACGGTCTTCTATTCCTATTACACCGGTTCTCTGTGTGAATCATGTATTATGTGTTAATATTATTGTTTGTCCTTGTCATGTATGTATGTTGTTGTTTGTAGTCATATAATAAATGTATGCAATTATGTAATCCCAATGTTTAACCATTTATTTCTCGGTGAGTTCGTATATATTTTATTTCAGTGACTGGTTTGAGTCTGTGGGGTTCGGTGGCGGCAGTTGGTCTGGTGGTTACATTCTACACAGTATTGGTACTTACATTACACGCATATTCGAACCTCTATATAAAGACCACATTTATATTATATTAAATTTTTGGGATTCTATATAATTACCCAGATTGTGTTGTGTACTTTATTTGTATTTTTTTTATTTTTAACTTAAAAAAAAAAAATTCTTTATTTCTATTTTGGCAATGGTACATAATTATATTACAAAACAGCATAAAAAGACAGAGAGAATAAAAAATACAACGTACATAGACAACATAGATTGTGTTGTGTACTTTATATAATTATATAAATTTAAGTTTATACTTAGTATAAACCATTTTCGAATAATTATGATCTTTTTAGTGGTGATACTTATTTTTATATAAAATGAAATTTCTTTCTTTTAATTTTTGGAATAATCCCTAAACAAATGGGAGATAGATTATCCTTCATTTTGTATCGGTGTATGATTGGACTATTACATGTACACCTACGGGTATATAATTATAAATTAGACGTGTTTTTATACCACAAAATGCGCCAACGATCTTCAAACAAATTATGTACTATAAATAATGCACACGTGGTTTATATATCTGGGGCGGTATTTATCAAACGACTTAAGTTTTTACTTAAGTTTCAGTAAATTAAATACGGTAAGACAACAACGTAAGCTTCAGTTTTTGTAGAATTCTTAAGACACCTCAGGAGGAAACTTAAGACGTAAGTCCAAAACGTCCAAAATTTATGTCTAGGGGTTGTTTTTTTCTCAGAACTGAAGTCACAATCGTAGAGACTTAAGTTTTTTCTTGGACTTAAGTCTTATTTCTGACTTAAGTCGCTTGATAAATACCGCCCCAGGACAAGGATACCGCTTAAGGGTAACCCTGCCACTTTCTGTTTAAAGAGAACCACTCACTATGCTGGCGCAATCAAAATGACAAATGAAGTGAAGCGAGTAACACGTGGGTAAACAGAAGCGAAAACACTGTCGTTGTTTATCTAATACAAAACTGCCTACATTTATTATAATGATTATATAAACATCAACAGAAATGTCAGTGTGTTATTATATTACGTAAAATTGATTGTTTTACATCGCACAAATAACTACACAAAGCACGCAACCAAACAGTTCGAACACTTTTAAGGTAATTGCTATTACAGAACGTAAGCGTTTGGCGCCAGTTATAGTGACCAAGGGTCTGTAAAACATTTAGATTTAGTGTCGACTGGTTTCGATATTTTCAGACCCGGATATCACTGGACGAAAAGTCGACTCGTACAAACATTTTTTTTTATGTCCACCCGTCTTCGTTATGCACAAGACATCCAGAACACACGTAAATATATATCATACAGTGTTTAATATACTCAATAGCACTGTCCTCTGTGTATGTAGCCTAACTTTAATCTGGTCTTTCTGTTGGGGTGAACATACTGTATTCAGTAAATCAGTTTATGTCATACAGCTTTTAATATACTCACTAACTCTCTCCTGTGAATATGTAGCCTAAATTTAATCTTGTCTTTCTGTTGGGGTGCACATACTGTATTCAGAGATTACATAGAATTGAATGTGTTTGTTTGTACACACTGTGTGTATAATTATGTGATACTGCTAACTTCGCATCTTGGTTTAGTAATATATACCTGTCTGTGCTCGTCAAGTTTGGCGTATTGTCATACCCGGCCAGTGATTCAATGCGTGGACAAACAGCAAGTTCGGGTATCTACAGTTTATACCCCACTTCCGGCCTTGTTGCCATGGTTTCTTTTGTTAAAAGTGTTGGTGTATTCACCGATACACCTACACGTTTCAGAGGCGAATAATAACAAAGTATTTTCATAACTCGGCCGAAAGTGCGCGTATAAGTCAGTTATACCTACAGTTACTCGGTGGGTCGGTGAATATTCTACAGTTTTGGTCGTGGAAACCTCCTCAGCTCGCCTCGGAGACCCCACGACCAAAACTGCAGGATATTCACCGATACACCTCGTAAACTGTGGGTATAACTATTACATACTATACCGTGATACACACATTAGAGTGTGTGTGTATGTCTGTTTTCGTGAGTCAGTTGCGATAGCCGAATGTTATAACATAGATAACTAGAAAGTTATATCATATATAATTATGAAAAAAACACGTATGTGCACAGGTAGAATTCGAACCTACTGCACGAATTCGCATGGAACTTGACAGTCCAACACCATAACCGCTCGGCCAAACCAGTCATTCTTTAAAACGAATGCCAATTTAGACGTGTTTATGATGTGTACTGTCAAGCAATCGGTTCGAAGTCAATGTAATACATAGTATTATGATCAGCAATTTTTCGATTGCAGCTTGGTTTGTTATAATATATTTATAAAATACGACATTCATATAAGGTTAACGTTTCCTTGGCAACAAACAATACATGTCTACCACTTGCAGTTCCATCTAGGTATGTTATCAACACAAACACAATCATTGCAATTATAAATGTATAATAGAAAGCAAAAGAAACTCTTTAATACCCTGTTTTCAGTATTTAAAACATATTATCTATTCGGCTCTATATTATGTCTGCAATATATTAGTAATATTATATTTACATACTCACTACAAATGACACTAAATGCACGTCCAGTGCACGCGGAATCAACATTAGAGTAACTAAGTCTCAAACCACATTAAATCTCAAAATTTGAGGTTTCCAATTGTTATTTCCAAATATGAAAAATGCCCATATTATTGCTGTGCTTAATTCAAGTTTCTCGCCTAAGGCCATGGTTAAAATATGATCATAGACCAAACAAATGGCACAGTAAATAGTTCGAGATTGGGAACGCCACGACTTTACCCCTCAGCCCACTATGGCCTGACACATGGAGCTCTACGTCATGGTTATAATTCGTGTGTTCAATCGGTTCGCAACTGCAATATACTGGGCAATAGGAATGTGAAGGTCATATCAATTCAAACGGTCTGATTCGTCGACGTCTATTCTAAACCATCAGCACTAACCAATGGATAACATTCCGCCTATTAAAGGCACACTCTCAAGCTTTAAGATGGATGTCACCGGAGGTGTACATCTAATGCTATTTTTAGCACAATCAACCCATTGAAAGGTGCTAGGAAGGGGTGCTAGAAAAACCGACTAGCACACGTGCACTAGACGCTAATACGCCCTTTTCATTGGTTATTTCGTCTCGTTGCTTAGAAGATGGACGGCCGTTGCTACCTTTTACGTCATAATTTTTCGTAGGCTGAACGAAGGAGTGACGTCACGACACCAAAGCGTTTTGGAGAAACAAATGCAATGTATTTTGATTTTTAAACTAAAATTATAAGACTGATTGTACTAGAAAATATTTTTGGCACTCGTCATTTTGTAGATGGTTTTTCTGACACTCTTCTCAAGAAAATCAATCCATTGAGTGATTTTCTTGAGACTCGTATCAGAAAAACCATCTACAAAAGGACTCGTGCCAGAAACTATTATTCTAATACACTTCTGGCTAATAGAGCATTAGTTATTCATTAAAACTAGCATTTACTTATATTTTTTTGCCTACAATATCAATATAATGTACATGCAATGCATTTGTAGTAGCTCAGCATGGTCATTGGACTTTTGCCCACAATAATTTAGTATACGATACTAATTGCTAAACAAGAGTACACATTAAGCTACTATAAAAAAAACCCGTTGACGCTCAGTAACACATAGCATATACAATGTACATACAATGATATTGTAAGCAAAACTATGTAAGTAAACGTTAAATTTAATAATATGAAATGCTGTATTAGCCAGAACATTTTTACAAAACAGTAATAGATGCACACATATGGTGACATGCATCTTCAAACTCGCGAGTGTGCTTTAAAATCTCTAAACGAGAACATCTTAAGCTTACGTTACTGGCCAACTTAGACAACAATGGACAAGCTACTTCTAGTGATGATTTTCTTTTGCCTTTTAGTATACAATGTGCAATTAGAAAGGATGATTAATATTTTGCACATGACCACACGTGATAGAAAGTCCATTCATTTGTCCATGAATTTGTTTTATTTATAGGAAAACAATCTTAATAGTCTTAAACCATAATTCAGTGATTTAATGGACAGTTTTGCGGTTGATATTGAAAAATATCAAAGTTCACACTCATTACACATGAAAGAACGTGTTCAAATGAAGTTCCCGCCACATGGCAAAATGGTTTGTCGTCCCTTCCAGCGTTCTTTCCGCGTCATGAAGGTGTTATTAACTGGTATAAAGTCAAAAAAGCAAATATTGTCCAACAACTCGTAGACTCCCGCCGGTGCTGCCACCTACAATTGAAAATGAAAGTTCTTAATGAAACATTCAGAGAGTGTTTAAATGTAAAGATAAAATTTGTTTGTTTAACGACGCCACTGGAACACATCGATTATAAATCAGCGGTTATTGGACGTAAGGCGCATGGTTATATTGACATATGGTCTCAGAGGAAACCCGCTGTCGCTGCTACCTGGGCTACCCTTCCGAAAAATAGCAATATCCCATAGATGGGATGGGATATAAAATGTTGATAAACCAGTCGTATATCACGGGCTGGAACGATAAATAGTCTATAAAATGTTTTGCGCTGTGGAGGATCGATCTCTCGACCCATCCCGCCACAGGCGGACATTCTACCTATAGACTACGTCCCGCACCGTGTTTAAATGTATGCACCGTTTCGAGTTTAAGACGAATGTCAGAGGTAGAGCAAGACGAGATTGTTTTTCGCGAACACACGGTGTCACCACTGCGTATACCGTTACAACGTTGTTAAAGTATCATGTGGATATCAACGCCATCTCTTATGTATCTTGTCTATGTCTCTATCCTGTATTTTGTCTATGTCACTGTTATTTTATTTCTGTATTTTGTTTCTCACCGAAGAGCCGTTTAAGGTTCAAAGTAATATAGAATCGAATTGACTCTCGTTTATCGAGATCCAGTTGGATTGTTTTGATAATATTCCTTTCAGATTGGCGCGTTTTGTTGAATGTCTTAAACGCAAAGGTGGATTGAGGTGTAGCTCAGCGCAAGAGCGTCCATCTGAGGTTCGATAGGTCGAATAAACGTTGGGTTAGTTCCGGTTCCAATAAGTCGTCCACGCTTGGTTCATCAACGGCCGTGGTGTGTGTTATCCTGCATGTCAGTGTGACATTGCACATAAATATAAAAACACTTATGAGCACAAATGGGATTCGAACCTACTGCGCCGATTCGCTTGGCACTATAACCGCTTGGCCAAACCAGCTGCTATTCGAAGAAGAGTAGCCTATGTGGCGGCAATAGGTTTCCTCTGTGACCAAGTGTCGATATAACCATGCGTTTGACATGCAATAACCGTCCGCTAATTAATAATCAATGTGTTCTAGTGGTGTCGTTAAACAAACGTTATATACGGTAATCCGTGTATTGTAAAAATCCTTGTGTTGATGTAATGTTGTTTGCACACTGATATACGTATGCTTGTAATTTGTATTCCGATGTACGGTATGTTTGTCGTCTGCAGGCTAGTATGTCGCTGTTTCAAAGGAACACGTGCAAGCATTACACAACACTATATTACTACATATTTCGTTACACTCTGCGTTTCATTAACATTATTTGCATTGGAACCAGTTGCTTACAGAATGTTGTATATGTATCAGCTGCTTACAACCACTTTCCAATATGACTGTTCATGCAGGTGATATCACAGTCGAGTACGGGTGTCATACGAAAACAGTTCTATGGGAACCGAAATCCGGAAGTGTGTATAAAGGACAATTCATACTTTACTCGCCGACCCCTGTACATGTATGTCGCACGCAAATTTAAGTAAAAGTAAAGTTTGTTTTATTTACCGATGCCACTAGAAACACATCGACTATAAATCAGCGGTTTTTGGACATCAGACGCATGGTTATATTGACACATGGTCACAGAGGAAACCCGCTGTTGCCGCTTCATGGGCTACTCTTACCGAATAACAGCAAGGGGGTATTTTATGTGCACTATCTCATATACAGGATATAGCACACACCACGGAATTTGATAAACCAATCGTGTGCCACTGGCTGGAACGGAAAATAGCCCATAAAATGTTTTGCGCTGTGGAGGATCGATCCCTCGATCCATCCCGCCACAGGAACACACTTTCCCTCTAGACTACATCCCGCTCCAAAACAATTAAATAGAAAATAAATATTGCATGCTAAAAATATAATTTATTGACATCGGCATAAAAGAAAAAGTCAAAATGCTACATTTTTTGACGTTTATGCGATAAATTTACGCTATTTTGGAAAATGGCCGCCATCTTGGATTTTGAGGTGGCTAATGTATTTTTCTTCAAGGAATTATTTGAGAAGTTTCATGCTTGTATCATCAAAATTAAATACACAATTCCATATAAATAATAAACAATTATGTATGTGTGCTTCAACCACATGCTTACATTATTATTAGAATATTACTACACAACGCTAACAATATCTTCATTTGTTAGGTATGTATGTATGTATGTGCGTGTGTGTGCGTGTGTGCGTGTGTGCGCGTGCATGCCTGCAATGCATGCATACATGTTTTGGCTTAGATTCCTCAGATGATGGTATATCCAATTATAAGCTAACAAAGGCCGTAGACTGTACTGTCCTGTCTGTCGGAAATGGCATGTAAAACATCTCCTGCTGCATATTAAATGGGAGAAGAGGGCTTCCTCTTTCATACTAACACTCACTTCTGACCAGGGTGAGCCTTCGAAACAGACGTGCTTGAACCGTAATTGAATATTATGCACGTAAATATATTTATTATAACTAACTATACTGAAATAGGACATGTTAGTGTTAGTAGCGGAGAAGAAACCCGCTACTCTTTGATAAACAGCAAAGGGTCGTTTATATGCAATTTCCCAAAGACCAGATGGGGACACTGGTCGATGTAAGTGGTAATACCAAAACTTTTGAGGTACAAAGATTGGCCTATATCCTGTTTGAAAGTTGTAATTATGAAACATTTAATAATTAATTAATATGTATACATAATATGTATAACGAAGATGTGGTGTTAGTGGATACATAGATCAATATGTATTAAGACTGATTTAGTGCATAGTTGTTTTGAGATGGCAGAATATCAGGCTTTATATCATTCAAAACAACATTTTTTCATTCTGCCATTATGTCCATCCTCTCTACTTCTTTTGTTTCCTCCTAAATATTTTGCTTTTCATCACTTATTTTCTCTATTTTCGTTCTTGCGAGCCAGTGTGCCTTGTTTGTATAACTCGATTTTATTTATACGAGTGCATTTTGAACTAGATGGCTATGTAAGGTAATTACATGGGGCTCATGTGTGCGTAGGTGCGTGCGTGCGTGCGTGTATGTATATAATAATAATTATAAATTATAGAAAGTTTTAAATAATTTGAAAAAACAATCATAAAATTAGGAGTAGGGATAAAAAGTGATTGATATTAAATTTTGTATGAATCATGGACAGAATTTGGAATGATTAAACTTTTGATGACGTCATCGTGTTTCCTTTTAACAAATTCATCCCAACATTCGAATACTTTGGTGAATGGAGCCACTTTTTCCTAATTTGTTTTCCTAAATTTAAAATAGCTTATGAGACTGACTTCTGTACTGATTATATTAAATACTAAATTTAGTTGCATCGGCATCAACAAATATAACTAATGTATCTACATGAAACTCCACGTGATGTCTAAGGATAATGTAGAATTAAAATCGGTTGGTAACAGTCAGGCAGACAAACTATTATCAATAAATTATGTCATCAAGTGTGGTGTTGTTGTTGTTGTTGTTGTTGTTGTTGTTGCTGATGCTGCTGTTGTTCGGGTAGATAATGAATAAAGGTGTCGACAAAATAA
>JAULBR010046088.1:0-14865 GCA_032355825.1 Melanodrymia aurantiaca
TATTGGTATTGGTATTTAAAAGTTGGGCAAGTGAATTTTCAGCCACGGCCAGTGAATTTTCAAATCCATTGGCCCCACGGCAAGTGACATTAATAAAAATTGTATAACCCCTGTGTAAATACACGCAAATTTTTGAATGATGGCGATACTTGCAAATTCATGTTGCCATGTTGAATTTGACTCATAATAGATATTGTCCTGTTATTGTTAATATTTAAAAACAACCTCCTGATGCCCGTAACATAAAATATTTATAAATAATGAATTGATAAAAAAATTATTGTCATTAAAAAAAAAAAAAAATGAGAAAGAGGTTACGCAAAACGACATTTTCCTCGAACGATCGACAAACGAAACGATCGCTCGTACAATATTATCACAGGTGTGAAATACTGACTGCATTATGATGTGTTAGATATCACGACCACACTGAGAGGCAGCTATAGGAGACTTCAACACACACATAGATATAAATAGATCTCCAAGTCACGGACAGATTCCCATCACAAAGTTGTCTAGTATTATTAACACGTTTATATACACGGAATATCATTATCTCTTTGCAAACTGAGATATATAGTCTTTTACTTTGGCCTTGAAGGATTCCTGAAACAGAGAAAAAAACGATTCATGTATTTATTGTCAGCAAGGACGAAGATAAAAAAAAGATTAAGTTTGTTTAACGACACCACTAGAACACATACATTATTAATCAGTAGTTATTTGATGTCAAACGAACGGTTATGTCGACACTTGGTCACAGATAAAGTTTGTTTGTTTAACGACACCACTGGAACACATTAATTATTAATCAGTGGTTATTAGATGCTAAACACACGGTTATATTGACACTTGGTCACAGATAAAGTGTGTTTGTTTAACGACACCACTGTAACACATTAATCAGCGGTTTTCACCCTGTCAATGGTAGGAGGGAGAAGTCACTTCACCCTATAAATCTGACCTAGCTTGAGGCCTGCAATGTATTTTGCTTTTTATACTAAAATTATAAGACTGATTGTACTAGAAAATATTTGTGGCACTCGTCATTTTGTAGATGGTTTTTCTGACACTCGTAGGTACGCTAAAGCTCGCCCCATTGATTGATTTTCTTGAGACTCGTGTCAGAAAAACCATCTACAAAAAAACTCGTGCCAGAAATTATTAGTCTGAGTGTACTTAGCATAACGGCCACTCATGTATTATTCTCTATTTCCACTGATCGTATAACGAGTGGTTTCAAAACGTATTGAACGAGCGAAGTTAAAAAATATGAAAGAAATATAAAACGTAAGAAAGCTTTTATAAACAAAATAATAAATGTTAGTATTTGATTAAAAACAGCAAACACATTCAAAACTCGCCGATAAGTACAAATATTCAAATGTCCGTTGTCTGTTAGGCCTACTTGTGTTATTACTCTTAAAGACAAAGCCAAACCAATAGAACACCCCAACCAGTGGAAAGTCATAGCACCAATAATGTCAGTATAGACCAATGTCTCCTACAAACGTCCTCAAAAACCACGAAATTGCCACCATAGATTCAACCATTGTCTCCATGACAGGACCTGCGTATTGCCTGCACTTCCGTCTCCGGTTTGAACTGCGTCTTTCTGTTGGTTGGTTCCTGGTGCAGTTTTCCTACTGACTACATCAGCCGGTGGCGTGAGTTCCACAGAAGACAGATCCATCCAGTACTTGGAGTGGTCTTCGACAAATGTAACTCTACAATAAAGTAACATACTGAAGTCAACAGGAGAATAACTATTTATAGTAAACATAATCTAGCAGAATAAAATTATCTATTCATTGATATTGCAGAAGAAGAGGAATATGGCATAATAATCAGACAGTAAAATGGCGAGGATAAAACGTTTAGATAAATATTTAGTAGCATTTCATGTCAAAATGTATGCAATATTATCTGTTTACATAATATTATTCTCTTAAAACAAATCTGGTACAAACAGCCTTTGATACCCAAGTCTTTGCACAGTGATTACATTGGAAAGAAACAAACAAAATCTAATTTAATCGATCCTAGTCTCTAACCCACTTCACACCTGCGACCAATATTGGTGGCCATCTTACTGGGAGTCCGTATATGTATCTTATAATTGAAAGATTGGCATATATACAAAAGAGAAAGCACTGTCCTTGTTTACCTACATAAGTGTATACATTGGTTTCATGATTATAGACACCAATAGAAAGGTCAAATTATTTTTATAATTATTACATAAAACAGCAGCTGATTAGTTCGATCATTGCTAAGGTCACGCTATTGTCTGGCGATGCAGCAAAGCAGACACTTTTGAAGCCAAAGTGAGTTATTGGCGGTATCTAATAGGACGCTGGCTTTATATATTATCTTGGTGGGTAAGATTAAGGTCAAGTTCATTTTGAAACGGTACTAACTAACTTGAACATACCATTGGTCATACATGTATACGAAACATGGCCTAAATATTGTTTCATCACTAAGTTACTTACTTAAAAACCATCTTATCTGCGCTTGACTGGGTGGTAGGTGGATCCCATGTTAACTGAAGAGTCGTCTTTAAACTGCTGTTTGTGTGTGTAAAACCTTTTCCCTAAAACAAAGCAACATCACTTATTCAGAGACATCATCATGCACAACACAAACAGACAAAGTGTGTTTGTTAAAATACACCGCTATTAAAATAACGTTCATTCATGAATGGATGTCTGTTAACGAATGATCCAATAACAAAACGTTTGATGCTGAATCATGAATAGCACATCTTTACTCGTTTGGGTAAACGTTTAGTAGGAAATCCGCCTCAATTGGTGATGAGGACAAGTATCTATTATGTTTTATAATAATTATTGTATCCTCTCTTGGTACCTTATAGCGTGTGCGCCAAACGTGAAGTTGTTCGAGCCAATACAACAACCAGCCAATGTATTAATCTCTCGCTCTGTCGTGAACATAAATACGATTGTGACTGGTTGACATGTCTTTTGACCCTGCCTGAGTGTCTCTCCCTTCCAAACTCTCTAGCACTCTCACACCCCGCTATTCACTACACCAAGTTCGAACGTGTACTAATCTAAATACAAGCATTTACATTACCGTCTCCGTAGAGTAGTGACTTGACCACCGGACTAAAGACTAGTAGGTACTAAGTTCGAATCTCACTCGATACGATGGAATTTTTAATCCTAGTACCAGCTCCATCTCTATAGTGAGTGCTTCACACATCTCAATGGTTAGGAATACACCACTTACACCGGCCTGTATCACACTACTCGTTATGCCATGACTGTGGGAAGGTGGATATAAAAGATCTGTCCTGGATAGGAAATCGAGGCACCGTGACAGACGTGCTTGAATCTTAATGCGATACAAGCACGTAAATAAGTGTTAACTAACTAACTAACTTACATTACAGGTTGCCCTTGTACCCGAGGGACCGTGAAAGGTGCCAATCAGGTTGTTTGTCCTTGGGCCTTTTCCGCTCTTCAGAAATGCCGTCACCAAGAATCCTTTGAAGGCTCTATTGGGCACAGCTTTTAAAGTTACTGCAATCAACGGAATAATATATTATCATGTTGGTCCCTCCTAGTTTCCTTATAGGATAAGAATTCTGAATGGCGCTCCATGCAAGTCACCGGTGTTATAATAACAGTATACTCAGTATTAGTTCTATTGTTCCGGGACGACAATTATTAGATAGTGTAGGTTCAATAATTTTAAATAGATATGCTTGGTCTGTACATAAGTCATATTAAACGGATTTATCTAATAGTTTTGCATGTGGAAACATGCATGTTAAAGGAGTAGCCTATAGGCTATGACTGAAGTTACGATTTTCTCTCGTGTTCAAGCTTAAGCGTATATTATTTTATTTATCCATGAACAGCTGCAGCTAACATACCATAATATAGTATACCGTGTGCTTTATATGAAAACACCAGTAGAAGACTTATACCGACTAATGTCCATGTCTGAATCCGTTAAATGATGTCCACCGCTTCGTCAACGGTTTCTTTCGAGAACAAAACGTTACGGACATAAGCTTTGTTATTTGTATTTATGCGAGATTTTTTTTTAAAGTGAGTAGGAGCCTGTGGTAATATTGCTTAACATAAATATTAGTTTGTCATTGTAAATGATTGACATGTATCTCACCGGTAATAGGCGAGCCGGGCGTCATAATCTGTGAGCTAACTTCTATGCTGAATGGGGAAGGCTGTGTTGATTGTGAACCATGTCCGGGTTTCATACTTTTACAAGTCCAGTCAGGTGCTCCTGAACTATTGGCGGAAACATCCAGATGTACAGAACAAACGATGATCAAAACGACACCAAATGCAGTCGTGCATGTGTTCACCAACTGCATTTTAAGAGTGTTGCGTCCCTCCATATCTGAAATATAAATATAAAATATACCGTAAATCAACGTGAAAGAACTGTCTATTTTTAATAAACTGGATATCTCGAGTTATATGTAATATATTATATGTCTGAAAGGATCCGTTTTCATTCGTCAATGATGACGATAACTTGAACTTATTACTTGAACTTAAAGATAGCGATATCGTCTGTATATCATCCCTTGCTATTCTTCGAAGAAGGCATTAGGGTAGCCTATGTGGCACGATATAAACCGTGCGTTTAACATCCAGTAATCGCTGATAATCAATGTGTTCCAGTGGAATCGTTAAACAAACACACGTTATCTTTTATCGATCTCATACACCGATAACGAAGCGCTATCGATCGATACTTGCACAATGGACGTATTTATTTACGGCGCAGATTTTAAAATTCGTGTTCAATGCAATACATTACAGTGTAAAACGTACAGGTACACATAGTATTATTTACAGCCGCTAATAAGATTATAAGAAATAGATGTAACGTTGTATATCAGTTACAGTTGCTTAGAATGTCGTTCCTGCCGAAACACTGAGACTTTTTGCAAAGTAATAAACCGACATCACAGTTGGACAGAATCTGCATGTACGTTGTCATCAAGGGTAACCTGTGTTATATTGTTTCTCTAACCTCTTTCTTTCTTTGTTTGTAAGTTAAACATAACACCAACATTTCCTCATTCTTTATAGATGGTCGTTAATCTTCGCTATATATGGATACAAACTGACGCGTCGTTTAAAGTTCGTCTGTCGTGATATATCAACATTATCACATTACCCAGGAGGTGAAATATAACATGGTAACAATTATACATATCTGAGAATTATCACAAAACCATTAAACCGCCATTTGATTGGCTAGCTCTCGTCAATAGCATTTCTCGGCATTGCCATAATTTATAATTGAATTTAATGAAACTTCTGGTAATTCATTTCCGCGAAAGTCTACCATGAGCGAAGACTAGATTGTCGCGGGCTACATATCGCCCCACCTATTGCCGACCACGTCACGAGATGTCGCTGATAAACAAAGCTGCGCGCAAAAATTCGCCTTCTGGTATTTAGAAATGTATCAAAAACATATTAAACAGCTATCTATAATAGTCTATAGGTGTGACCCATATATTTTGATATCTCGTATATTTTCAACAACAAAAACTTTTTTGAACATATCAAATTAAAACAGTAGGACCAGTACCTACAGACATGGAATAATATAATTATATCATTGCCTGTATGGACAACTTAAACGATCTTCAAAGATGACCTAATTTTAGAAGAAAAAATACTTCATTATAATGCCAGAAAAACTGGTTGACTATATTTAATCTTACATTATACTAAGTACATATAAAGGCAGCAGGCAATTAAAGGAACATTCCTGAGTTAAAGACATTACATACCACGGACTTTAATATACGTGTCGCTTGGGACTGGTTGGACGGGAGACAAACAAACGAACCTACCAACGAAGAGGCTCGACCATGCAACCTTTCGCACCGCAGTATATATGATTGCAGTATAGAAATTACGGAAGTGTTAGTTTAAAGTAAATTTATGGGTTAGTAACACAGACTGACAGACTATCTATAACTGATCGTTTAGCTATAACTATTTAATACGAAGTAATCAATCACTCCATGTTAGTGTCAGAGTAATAATTATAGACCTTGCTAATGTACATGTCTGTTCCATGAGCAATACGCCTACTACAGTAGTATGCTACATCATGCTATACGTAAACCAACGTCTGGCGTGTCTTCTGCGCTACTAATGCCTGGAGATATTATCACGATATTTAATTTAGAACCGCACACTACTGGTTTACATTAGAGTATTTGACTAAATCAATGAATATTATTATTATTATTATAATTATAGTTGTTTAACGACACCCCAGCACGAAAAAAAGACATCGGCGATTGGGAGTCAAAATATGGTGTAAACGAACACAAATCAATGTATACAGAGCTGATATATAAATCATAATAACTATTGCAAAGTTTATAAGTAATAGTATATATAGCTTATTGTAGTAGATAGTAATATATCACAGATTTTAGTTTTATAACTTGCCAAAAAATGTGTTTCTCTAAGAAACTTTAAGATCAGTTGTGACCATGGGCTACTCTTGCCGAAAAACAGCAAGGGGTAGTTTATGTGCACTATCCCATAGAGAGGGTAGCATACACCGTGCACGGGATGTGATAAACCAGTCATGTATCACTGGCTGGAACGGACAATAGCCCACAAAACGTTTTGCGCTGCGGGGGATCGATCCCTCGACCCATCCCGCCACAGAAAGACATTCTACATCTAGACTACGTCCCGCCACCCAAAAGAAGAAGAAGAAGAAGAAGTAGAAGAAAAAACAGTGTCGTTGCGTTCTATTTTAGCATTTCAAATTGAACATGAATTGTTTAGTAATTAAACGTGTTGTAAAGATCAACCAAAGTATAACAATTGAAATTCAATATGCACGGCCGTAACTATCACATTAGGAATGAACAAAATGACACAAACATTAACCATGTGTGATTGATCTTACACTTCGAGTACGAAACACACGCCCTCCCCCCACTCCCAACCCCGCCATCACCATCTCCTACCCTAACTAAAACACATTTCCAGTTTCAAAAATTAAAATTATACAAGTACTAGTAGTGCAGCTGTTTAAATACTTAAACTTTATATTAGTTTGTTTTTTAATTTCAATTTTAAATCTTTGTATAGATAATGAAGTCTAGAATGATAATAATACGTTGTAAAACTACATTCGGAAAACATCACTCACCAGTGTCGACTTCCAGCGGGAAATTACTGATTGTCACACAACAAAGGACTTTATAAAGAATACGGTGGCCAACTTGCGTTGTTTATGACAAGTCTAATAGGACCAGGATAACAGCAGAGGCGGTTACCATTCAGACGTGTCCATGGATGTCGTGTGTCACTCGCCTTGACGTGAACAAGAGCGAGGCCTCAGCGGGGAAATGTCAGCGCTTAACGGAGGTGGGTAACAGAACATCGTGACGTCGTTTACCGACAGAGGGTACCCATCAATCATATTGACAGTCAACCATGTATTTAATAGGTGTTACACGTATTGATCATTGACGTAACTCATACCGGGTTTTTTTTTTCAAATACCGATACGTATAATAACAAACACTCGAGAATAAATAAATAAATAAGAACAATTCATCAGATCGTTAAAAATAAATTACATATAAAATTATTTAAGGGAGACATCGACATTTTATCACTGGGTGTGTCTTTGCTCCCGCGCAAGTAGAGGCCGAACATTATTTACAGTCATGTTAAACTTTAAAATTGTTTCTTTTTTTACCATAATATACAAGATCTAAAATAAGAAAAGACGTTTTAAGGAGTCATGGAGTACGGGTGGGGGAAAACATGGGAAGCGTTTGCAAATATTAATGCGTTTTGTATATTAAAGTGATATTCTTGAATTTAAAACGGATGTGTTGTATTTGCGCATGTTTCCGGCTGGTAGTTTATGTATTAATTACTGAAATTAACATTCCCTTGCATACTGTTTTGCTAATTTAGAGTAATCAGTATCATCTACTATTATATGTAATGGATTTCGGTCATAATTATGAATAAAACGTTTATTATAGACACAAGTCCAAGAACCATAATATTAAGCAAACACATTGGTTATGCGGATAAAATCAAGAAAATCTAAGTAAACTATAAATTTAATAATTAGCAGAACACATTATATCACAATAGCATTAGGTGCGAACAAATCTAAACCACAAAGCATTGTCATTATCAAATGCATAACTCGGCACAAGGCAGAGTCGAAGAGAAGTTGCGACGAAGTCGAAGAGAAGTTGCGACGAAGTCGACATGGCATGTACACACGAATAACAGCCATGGCAGTGATGACACCAAGTGTTCGCGAACAAACACTGACAAACCCAGGAATGCCTCATCTAGTGAACTGTTTTTGTTTACTGGTTTTCGCTGTAATCACCGAATTTGCACATAACTTACCAGTACTACTTGTTGCTATAATATCTCTGTCATTGTTTATCCTAACATTTCGTGTTTAGGATGGGCAGATACAAACACACAGTGGATGGGTGATCAATGCGTTCCTACATAATCTGTGACAGGCGCTGACATGCATGGTTATTTCCTTACTACTAGTACTTTATTTTCATTTGAACTTTAAAACAAAACAATGTTTTGTATATGTTAGGTTTATATGATTATTTTAACGTATAATATGATATATTTTCGTTATGAAATACTTTTTCAACAAACAAAATATAATTGGAAAATATTGTTGTTTGGTCTCAAATTCAGAAAGTGTTTAACGACACACAGGTACATTGTTTACCACCAACTATAATAATGTTCATCAACATTGATAATGATGTAATATAGAAGCATAAAGAGGAACAGTTAGTTAGTTAGTTAATTAGTTAGATAGTTAGTTAGTTAGTTATAACTTATTTACGTGCTAATATCCAATTAAGTTTCAATCACGTCTTTCGTGGTCACACAGTCCAGCTGCCTCGACTATCTGCCCACGACAGAAGTTAGTGTGACAGAAAAAACCTTCTACTCCAAATTAATAAATAGCAAGGGATCTTTCATAATATGCACTTCCCACAGACAGGTTTGTACATTCCAAGGTTTTAGTTAAACCAGTTGTGGACACTGGTCGGTATAAGTGGTATTACCCATTGAGCCCGGCGGAGCACTCTGGGTTGGAGTCGGAAATTGAAATCCACGAGTGGGATTCGAACACTGTTCCTACCAGTCCGTTGGGTTAACCTCTATACCAGGGACACCGGTATCTAGAGAGGAACAGTCTTGTACCAAGAATGTTATAGTTATCAATATCAAGGCCAATAAAGCGGAAGAGGTCACCCTAATCACTGACTTACCAGATGGAAGTGACGTAACGGCAGGTTCCACGGTTCAGTGACTGTGATTTGGAGAGTTCAAGTGAATCTTCCCATGAGGTAAATGTACATGTGTACTTCACGCAGACGTCCATCGTGCTCTGACGTCCAATGCCTGGAGGTATCATAACATATTTAATTTGATTACTCGGGCTGTAAATATGATCTGAGTGCAACTTGTGGAGATTTAATGTAAAGGTAGGTTTTGAATATCTGTAATTTAAACATCATGCCATTGTCGCTGTGTGATTAAAATAATTAAAGAATGATGACGATTTTAGTGAACGTTTTTGTATTCTCGATTGTGTTTAATTGGAACGGCGATGCTATAACAGTTGTTACTGATGTTGTTGTTGTTGTTGCTGCTGCTGCTGCTGCTGCTGCTGCTGCTGCTGGTGTTGATAATGTGTTCGTTGATTATTATGACGACGATGATGATGATGATGATGATGTTGCTGCTGATTATGATACCGATGATGATGATGATGATATTCACGGCTATAAATTATAATAATGTTATGTACAAATCGATTGAAATACGTGTGATAATCCAGTGCTTTTGCAATCGCTAGTCGGTTTTTAGACTATAATGCAGACGACCTTGACCTTTGATTGTTTTCCTTATCAATATACACATGTACTAACGTTACCTTTGTCAAACTTACCGAATTTTATTAAATTAACGTTCAATTTCAGGATACATAACACGTGTTTGTAGTGTAATGTTAAGAACATTAATACACGAATCCATATTATATTCTATTCTTGCATAATATCTATTTCCCCGACATTTAAACACTGTGGCTTTAGCTATGAAGTGCGTCATGTGTTTGACCATATTCATATTATGTATATGAAGATAATTCTCACGAATTCCATGTGAAGCGACTCAGTTTACTGTTGAGGATTAACTTATTCATAAAAATAGTATGTACTGTAATGAAAGACTCATTGCCACAAAGTGATATTACAATATTCATTTTGGTAAAATCCAATTAATGAGGTTAAAGTCACTGTACGTTACAAGTATTTTACATACAATATAGATGTATTGTGGGATTTGCTTTTCAGATGTGTCGATCTCTGCACAACGACATCCTTAGTATTATAGTATTAGTGTTGACGTGCTTGAGATGTGACGCTTACAGTACCGGAGCACCAGACACGGCTTGCAACACCATGACCCCTTATCACGGATTTGCTAGATCGTCCTCTGACACGTCACCATTTGTCGTCCTCATCGCTAAAAATACGTATGAACCAAATGAAAACATCTTAGGTAAGACATGAACATACACTTTCCATCAGCTTTCAACACATATATTTAAAGTTACATGTAACTGTTTTATTTTAAAAAATATTACAAGAGAGACAAATTGAAATTGCGTGCTCCGGCCCTATATTACTACTAAATCTCAGACAAATCGTAGTCAATCTAGCTGTTATTTGTTTTGTCGAAGATACTACATACTAAAATATGATCTTGTTTGAATATTTTCATTTATTTAAGCTCTAGATCGAAGATCAATCCAAGTAAATCATAAAATGTCCGTAAGAAGATTTGACCAGAAATCTTTTGGCGTCATTTGTGACAGAGGATTTATTGCTAATAATATTATAATTATACGTTATTTTGATTTTATCATAGCTTCATTTGAGAGGAAGTCTTGATTTTCCTTTCTGATATTTTCAAAGTCAGATAGTTACTAGCCGTATCAATTTCAGCTTGGGATTAATAGGAGTGCTTCTTTGTTGTGTCTATAGATAATAATTATTACATTTTTGGTAATTTGAAGTCCCGAGTTTTCTGCGTTGTTCATAGGGTGTTATGTTGTATTGTTTCAGTTATGTTACGAGGACTCTGTAGCATCAAGTTTAAAGGTTTCCTTTTGGAAGCAAGACGTGTCAATACCACTGAAAGAATTGGCACGTTTAAAGAAGTTCCTCAAACCAGATACGCTTGTGGTCATGTATGAACAGGTTTATTATTGTTTGTTCAGATCCAACAGGAAAACGAATGTTCTGTATTTAGAAGAAAAGAACAAATTAGGACTCACTTGCATTTTCATTCCGAATATTTATTTTAATAGAGAATTGATGGTAAATCAAAAAGATGTAAATAATTGTCAATGTTTCAAGGTAAAACTCTTAATTGGTGAACAATAATTACTAATCAATACAATAGTATATAATAGGCTGTACTACTTGTATTTATTACCTCAGTGGTCTGACTTACCTGAAAGCAAACATGATGAATATCAAATTTTATAATTATGCTTTTATATCGAGTATTGTATAAATTGGCTGAATGTAATATTTGGACTTAAATATATAACATGACATCACAGCTAGCAATCATCGTATTTTAATATTTCATTTCGGTATGAGTAACCCATGAAGTGGCGACATGTGTCATTAAAATCATGAGTCAGAAGTCCAATAACCGCTGATATATGATTGATGTGTTTCTAGTGGCGTCGTTAAATAAAACAAACCTTACTTTTTTAATATTTCAGGTGTGATATGGGTGTATCACGAGTATCATCATGTCTGGGGTAATACATAGAATATACTCGGGTAACTTTAATTTAATATCAAGCTTATGTTCCACATGAACCCATTTTCATTTTATTAATGTTTTACACATACGCTCTTTCACGCTGGACATAACATAACTTGATATTAAACAGTGTCTCGTTGAATATTCTAGAGCTGTATTCTTTTAGGAGACCGCATTGACTCATCTGAGAAACAATACGAAAACGTCGCTCATCATGAACTGGACGGCCCCATCCTGGCCTTCCGGGCACATAGTGTTCAAGTAAGAGATGGTCTTCACTTTAATGTACATGTAAAAGCCATGGATTGTTATTTGAGAATATGTCTGTTAGGATTACAGATCAATATCGTGACAGAAAAATGTTGCTTATGTCATCAAAATTAATATAATTTTAAAACACTATATTATTTTACTTTGTTAAGCAAACTATTTATAATGTTAATGATTTAAATATGCAGGAAACAAATAAATCTCAAATGGTGTAAATAGTCATTATACCGTGAAAAAGACCAATCTACTAGTATTTAAATAATATTTTAATAGATCACTTATACCGACCAGTGTCCACAAGTGGTTTAACAAAGACCTTGGTATGTGCAAACCGGTCTGTGGGAAGTGCATATGAATATTTTATTAGAAGAATTTTCTTTTTCTTTTGCCAAACATATTCCATAGTAAATATTTATGAATTGATATGTTGTCTCTTTATGTCAGAGCTACATTCGTTCAACAGTTTAGTACATTCTGGGCAGATGTTACCTCAGCTGTATTAACAGACCCTAGAGCCCAACCTTTAAGCGTATCAGCATCACAGATCAGTACACCTTACATAACGCCATGCGATGAAGACTTGCCCCAGACTACGACGATGCCTCCTCCCACAACGTCAACGATAGCAACCACACCAATAACAACTACAACCACAACTACAACAACAACAACAATGGTTACTACAGAAGATCTGACGGGATTCAATGCTGTGTTTACAACCAACTCATTCCCGACCACATCAGTGCATCCTCCCTATAGCACGCGCCCAGCAACAACTCCGATATCAGTAAGTAGGAAAGGGGTTTTGAAAATGCTTAAAATATTTTATTTCAAAATATTTTATAAACGAATCCTCCTTTTAGATATGCATTTTTGCTAAGCAGAAACCATAAAATATTAACTCAGTTTCGTGATTTCTTGACATATTACAGTAAACGCTTTCACTCTCTAAACACACCCACGATCCCCAAAATACCTTTTAAATGTGTTATAACTGCGATTTAATGTGAGTTGGTATCATATTCTATCATGATATTTAGCTAGTACTAATGTTAGTACACAATTGTGTTTGTATTCTTATTTGTATTTTCACTTGCTTAGATAACTGAGATCCACAGAGCCCCGCAGTGTGGAGTGACTCATGGGTGTTTCGTCGATTGTCTCAAAGACGTGTGTAGGTTTAAGGTCGCCTGGAGGGATTTGGGAAACAAGGTGTGGTTTCAAGTTAGAGCGGTTGCTATTCCTGCTGTTCCAGACCAGTGGGTTGCCATTGGATTTTCCACAGATAACAAAATGGTAATTATGATAGCTTAGTTTTGCTTCCTTCGCATTCAGTCAGCATTTTTTTTTAAAGTTCAGTGAATATGGCTATATTAAAAACAATCTATGACATTGTAAAATGTATTTGGAAATTCGTTCCTTAGCAACTAACATAAAATCATTAGCAAGAGCACATCATTGTAAAACAAATCTGATCAACTGGTTTCTCTTAGTAGATGAAAAAACTGAAAATTTTGTAAGTTTTATTCAACGTTCAATATCCTTGTTATATCTATACTATTGTCAATAATATATTACGATCTATTTAAAACTTCTACTAAAGAATTCATGTTTCAACAGGGTCACGACAGCGTGGTGGAGTGTGTGCGAACACAGGCAGGGACATCAATTGGCATCTCATACAACAACGACCTTAAGCAGAATACGAAAATTGAAACGGTAAACCGTTGTTATATAGTTTTATAAATAGATTAGTGACTGCAAAATCATACCTAGGATTTTCTTATGTTCCGATAATACTGTATAATGATTGGAAAGACATTTACTGTATAATTATACAGAGTTGGGTGTGGAAGAAGGGATGTGTGTGTGTGTGTGTGTGTGTGTGTGCGTGCGTGCGTGCGTGCGTGTGTGCGTGTGTGTGTGTGTGTGGCTTTTTTTTGTTGTGTGTTGTCGTTGTTTGAGTGTGGGGGTTGGGTGCGCCAATTCCAGTTTATTGAGTGTCCGGTTTACAGGTATATATATATATATTATATATATATACTGTATATGATAAGATATTGGCCGTTATTTGTGTGATGTTTGGTAATGAGATGTGTGTTGATAGATTCAGATTCCGGGTCTGTGGAATGTGAACCGACCTGCAAACACCTGGAGAGTTTCTTTGAAAAGGACAAAATGTGCAAACAAGTTACATGGCTTAGTGAGAATGCGGTAATTTTACTTTTTTTTACCTAATTCTTTACACAATACAATACAAATTACTATTTAAAGAAAATTGAAAAAATATTGTATGTGTCCACCCAATAATGATACACTCCAAGCAAATTTCACGAAGGTCATAATTATAATCTGTAATATCGAGTCGTTATTGTATTTATTACCCATTATTGATTAGTCAAGTTTATATAGTTATTAAGATTTGGACATTGGGTCGCCGTTATACAGCAACGACTAAAACATTAAATTCGTTAATTAGTTCGCAGACTTTTCTTAGGACACCTATTCGGATACGGGTAATTAATTCCTTAAATTTTGGGGTAATAGGGTTAATATATTAATATCGTTTTAGAAAATATGTTCAGGAGTAAGCGATGGTGTTACCTTAGTAAAGTAAAGTTTGTTTTATTTAACGACGCCACTAGAAACACATCGATTATAAATCAGCAGTTATTGGACGTCA
>JAULBR010046184.1:0-12581 GCA_032355825.1 Melanodrymia aurantiaca
AAATTTCTCTATTTACGTTTACGTCTA
The DNA here is from genome assembly GCA_032355825.1 of Melanodrymia aurantiaca. Classification (NCBI taxonomy): domain Eukaryota; kingdom Metazoa; phylum Mollusca; class Gastropoda; order Neomphalida; family Peltospiridae; genus Melanodrymia; species Melanodrymia aurantiaca. Next base: position 28 of record JAULBR010046184.1, read on the forward strand.
CAACTAGTCGTAAACTGGACTTACGATGTTTTGTGGAACAGGCCCCTGATTTGAAACATGCATCATTGCCTCAAGTTCGACATATACCAAGTATGAAATCTTTAGCCAGATACTCTACAGGTCTGATGCAATGGTGAGGAGAGGTGAAGAGGCCCATAACATCCCATCCCACCCCACCCCACCCATCCCCCACCAATAATGTTTGGGGAAGTTCTGTTTGCCATGTCGTTGCCTTCTGAAAAGCTCTGGTGCCAATTAAATGTAATTTTTTTGGTTGACCACAAAGATTACTCTTTCTTGACCTGAGAGTGACTCCCATAGGTGGTGTGCAGTGCACATACAGTTTGTGTACCAGCTGTACCACAGACTGGTCAGTATCCTTACGTTTACTAACTTACAGTTTGTCATGTTTAACAAAGAGAGTGCCTGGAGTGTTATAGTGTAATTCCATGATATCACTTACCTTCTAACATCTTCTACTCTCAGTGATGGAACATATCTCTTAAGTTGTTTGACCTGTGCTGCATACATAATACCCTTATACATTTCCTCAGCACCAAATCTTAGATTACGCCCAACCAGCTTCCATAAACCGCTGTAAACCAAGAGATCAAACAAAACACTTGTGACAACCAAACAGTGTTTCCAATTTAAATATTTAATATATATATACTTCAAAAAATACAATTACAGAAACAGCACTGTAATGTCATACAAAATTATCAAATGATTAACAGTTACATGCATATAATATATGTGTGTGTGTCCGTGCATGTGTATACTCTGCTTGTAAATCTAAATAGACATTGATTAGAAAAAAGTAAGTGATGGATAATTTTATCTATTTTGAAAGTAACTGCCAATCAGTGTTCAATAGATCTATCGCAGCATGCCACTTACCTATAGCTGAAAGCATCAATCATGTCAGTGAGGCTGAACTGCGTATACCCGTAGCCCTCTCTCTTGAAAGCAAGAACAGCGTTAGGGCCCAGCAATACCCGGCCATCAATACATGGAGTGAAGTGGACACCAAGAAAGGGGAACCGTGGATCTGGTACCTTGAAATAATGACAAAATGAGATACAGTGAAACCCCTCTAAACTGGACCCTCTGTAAACCAGAATTCCCTCTAAACCGAACATATTTCAAAGTCCCAAACAGCCTTATGTGCTGTATTTAAACGTCAGTAAACCGAACACCCCTCTAAACCAAATATTTTACACTGTCCCACAAGTGTCCGGTTTAGAGGGGTTTCACTGTATAACAAAATGTGTAGGTGCTTATACAGGGTATTTGGGGTTGAAACAACCACCCCATCCTCTACCCCAACCCCAATATTTTATGGTAATTCAATTTTTCAGGAATTATTTTTTTAGATACCCCCGGTATCTAATTTTTTTAAGCAGTGATGTAAACCTGTGTTATAATTCCTCAATCTGCGCACTGTTGTGCTTGGGTAAATGATGGTTATTTGAAGTAATATGTGAAAAAATACAAAGTACTATCAAATATATGACAGCTGAAGGTTGTATTTTTATTCCAATGTACCGGTAACACATTTTATATACAGTCAAACCTGCTTGAGCGGCCACCTGTATTAAGCAGCCACCTGTCTTAAAGGGTCACTATAATATACTACCAAATCATCAATTTTATTGACGTATGACCTGTATTAAGCAGCCACCTGTCTTAAGAGGCCACTTTTAGTTACTCCCTTAAGGTGGCTGCTTAAGACAGGTTTGACTGTAGATCTTTTTTTCTATTGTTAGATGGAAAGTGAAATACATTTTGAAAACTGCTAAAATTGCTATATTGTATTTATAAACTACCACATCAACTTACAGGATAAATGTTTCCCCTGACAATATCACGTTTGTCAGGAACCATTTCTAGGTACTCTCCCCTGAATGGAATAATCCTCGGCTCCCTGTCACAGCCTGACTTCTGTGCAAGTCGGTCGGACTGAAGACCTCCACATGTCACAACGTATTTACAGGTGAGTGGAGAATTCTGAATTCAAACAGGAAAACATCTTTAATAACCGAGCTCATCATAGACTTGATTACTGCTACATTTATTCATTATTTACTATTTAAGTAGTGCACCCAATTGGCCTATTTTTAATACTAGCTCAATTAATACTTTAATTCCTTGTTAATAAATATGTGGCAAATGTTACTTATTGAAACTTACTTTCTAAATTGGAACATAAAGCCAGATTTAACATTGGGGGAAAAAACAAATGTAACTCAAGTTCAAAGCAGTCTTCGTGGATACCCCTCCTTCCCTACATGTACCCACATACAGTTTGATGAGCCTATATCAATCAGTGTACCAGATTGCTCCAGAACCTATATTTCTTCTGTGGAAGTCTGTGTTCAATTAAGATATAGATAGCAGTGACCTACTTTTGGTATGAGACAACCACCTAAGTTCCTACATGTACGCACTCTCAAAGTTTGATGACTATATCAATTAGTGTAGGAGATATGCTGTGGAAATTACTTGGACGGATGGTCAGATGCACACACGGACAAGGCAAACTTTATTGAAGTGGGGGCATAATAATAATAGTAAGAACTAAAGTTGAAAATATCACCTCTCCTAATTTGCTGTGTATGGTTATGGGAAATTTGATCCCATCATGACTTCCAGATTTACTCTCCTTCGTGGGAACAAAACTTGTCACCTCGTAGTTTGTGTAGATTGTTCCACCCAGTTGTTTAAAATTCTTTCCGTAACTCCTGGTCATCAGACCCCAATCAACAATCCCTGTGTTTGGAGAATGGATGGCTTTTAGACCCTGAAACAAATAGAAACTGTATCAGTTTAATGTGTTAAAATGATTTTGATTTAAGAGTACTAATCAATTTTCATGAATATACCAAGGAGTGTGATATCTATGTATTATTACCCATAATAATTATGGCAGAGAGTTTAGACGAAATATTTTTCCAAATGAAAAAGCATTCATAAATATCTTATTGCTGTTAATAAACAGAAAACATTTAACAATAAATTGGATCTTACTATACAATTTGGTTCAATGTTTTTAATCTCATCAGGCCCAACAAATCGTAGATCTTTGACACCATTTTTCAGACCTCTTTCAAACAGATTGTCAAGTCTTGGGACTTCTTGTGGCTCAACTGCAACAATTAGCTGAAAGTAACAATCAAACAAAGCTGGAGAGATCCTTGTGAAAGAATTTGTGATACAAGATGGTAATGTTAAAAAATATAAATAAGTTGATGTGATTTTCATATATGGATATGGTTTGTGACTTTTTGTAGTAGCCAAATGAAAAATGGATGTTTTATTTGCAGCCTGGACCAATTTTAATACAATGCATGAAGGTTCCTTGTACAAAGCATCTAAAATTTCAATAGTTTTATCATTTATGTGAACAAGTTTGAATGCCAGACAAAATATAAAATTATCCCAACAGGGGGTTTTACACTAGTAAATTGTTGACACAAGTGCATAAATTGTCATATTTCCAAAGTGTATTAACCATTATAGAGAGTATCATGTCTTTTGTGGACAAGAATTGATAAGAAAGCTTTTTCCACACTTTTTTGCATTTACTAGATTACCCTATTCTACGTCATTTAGTCTAGGAGAATCCGATATATGCTATGAAAACAATTTGCATGGACGAATTTCGGACATGACAAAACATTATATACCCCCAACTTCGTTGAAATGGGGGTATAACCCCAACTTTGTTAAAATGGGTGCATAATTACTTCATTGAAAGAGAGGTATAAAAAGTTCTAAACTAAACACATTACCTTTCCACACTTTTTGTACGGCACTCCAAACTCGTCACAATACTTGTAGGTGAGATCCAAACCTTCGACACAGAGTTTGGCTCTGAGAGAGCCCACTGTATAGTAGATTCCAGCATGGATTACCCCACTGTTGTGACCACTCTGGTGTGCAGCTGCAATATCAAGCGTAATTCAGCTACGAATCCAGAATTTGTGAATGGAATGGAGGCAACCATCTATAGAAATATGCTGTGAAACACTACAAATAGTAGAGAAAATTTGGGAAGTTAAAATTATTTTGTTTTTAAAACAACGCCTCTTTTTCTTGTTCAAAGACGGTCCCCACTATAAAATTCTCTTCGAAGGGCCTAAGCGTTAAGTGCAATGGAAGTAAGCCAATGAATTGGATAGATTCTACCCCATCATGTCTTTCTGAGGGACAATATGATGACTATAATTACCAAGTCTGTTTTCCTTTTCAACAACTGCCACCGTCAATGTATGATGTCTTATTTGCAATTCGCGTGCTGTTGCTATGCCAACAATACCACCACCAACAATAATGACATCATATTCACTCTTTGGTGACCTGAAATGCAAAACATAGCTGGGTGACCCAAGTTAATTATGTGTTTCCAATTTCCCGACCCCTAAACTCACTAGATTGGCTATATCAATCCAGAGGGCAGGAAAATTACTTATAAAGTTAACAAAACATTCATTTTACTAAAATGCTAAAGTGAAAAATTACAACATTCTGCAGAGTAAAGACAAACATCAATGTATGTAATCAATGTATAAACAGTAAACTCTGTGTATATTCTTGGAATAAAGCAGGTAAACAGGTTTTAAAATTAATAATTAAATAAGTGTTTATTTCAAATTAATACCGCAACAACGAATCGCTGAGTTTGCATTATAAAATTTAAAACAATGTAACCCATAAAGAGCCCTACACATATCTAAGAAAGTTTTGATAGTTCTGTGGAACTTCAACGATAATGGCATTTTTAAAAAAGATTAGATATAGAATGCAAATTACTTCGATGAATTTGTACGACGATAACCAAAACTATTTGTTAATTTACTGGCTTGTAAAATCGAAATATTTGAATGTATTGTCCACAACAATCGGGACGTTCTGATGGTTGCAGCCATGTTTCAACTGGTATTACATTGTAGTACATTATAGTCAATATTCTTTTATGAGTTTGTACCAGTCTATCGATGTACCGGTAAATAGAGAGTGGGGCCTGAATGGGGTTGTTATATAAAAACAAACATTGTACTGGTGCAACATTGGTCTTGATTAGGGACTGAGACGTAGGTCCTAGGACAGCGCAACAGCGTCTGCCTGAGGTGCGACGGGTCGAAGGATCTATCCTGCTTAGTGGGTAATTTCCCGTTCTAACGAATAATTCATAAATTAATGGACCACCCACTGTTGTGGTGTGTGCTATATCTTTTTTCTGTAGGAAGAGCACATAATAACATCAAAGATCCCTTGCAGTTGTTTGATAAGTAAAGTAAAGTTTGTTTTATTTAACGACGCCACTAGAAACACATTGATTATAAATCAGCGGTTATTGGACGTCAGACACATGGTTATATTGACACATCTTGGTCTCAGAGGAAACCCTCTGTCGCCGCTCCATGGAATACTCTTACCTAAAACAGCAAGGGGACTTTTATGTGCATTATCCCATAGGCAGGATAGCACACACCACGCAATTTGATAAACCAGTCGTGTATCACTGGCTGAACTGGAAAAGAGCCCATAAAATGTGTTTCGCTGTGGATGATCGATCGCCTTGACCCATCCCGCCACATGCAGACACTACCTCTAGACTAGGTCCCGCCCCGGTGACCAGAAATGCATATACATGTACAAATCGGACAATTTCGACGGTACCAAGCGAGTCCGGTTTAGACAGAGTCCACTGTACTGATATTTTAGGCAATAAGATGTAAGTAAAAGTTAATTTTAATAATTAGAACTGTAATGCTCTGTTAGCCAGAACAGAAACATATTACAAATAGCATTATATGTGGACGTACGGCGGCATCCAGATCTACATACTCAGGAGTGTCTGCTTAATACCATGTATGATACTCAGTGCTTTATATTCCTGTAAATGTCTCCATTCTATCGTAAAGTGCATATAAAATTTATATTAATGGGAAAAGGTTTCGGGTTTCCTTAATAGACCGTTCGTATAAATTTACCAAATGTTTGATACCCAATAGCAAATGATTAATGGATGTGTTCGTGTGTTTGTAAATGACTTTGTAAATGATAGAAAAATGGTCACATTATTATATTAATTATATATTAGCTTATGACCAGCTATGTAGCGTCTTTGAAGTACGGTAGCTATCATACGGGTATACATGTACATAGAATGATAATGTTTAGATATGATATTTAGTTTTCATAAACATCAAATCATTGTTCTAAATTTGACGATATTATTCAGCTTCATTGCAAACTACAATAGCAATTGGAGATAACCGTAGGAGAATTTCAACCAATTCTTTATTGAATAAAGTAAAGTAATTTCGTCAGTGAAATTTTACTTTTTTGGTGAAATAGTATGCATATCTTTTTATAAGTACAAAGAAACAATTGGAAAAGCAGAAAACATAATGGATTTTCATTTGGGCCCGAGGAACACACATCAATGTGAGCGAGATATTTTATATGTCCCAAAGCAGATAGATATGTAATAGGTTGTAACGAGTTTGAAGCGCATTTCGAAATGTGATAAATGGTGTTATTGAACTACTAGCGAAATGCGCATCCCCTGACACAATACAACTCAATGCTGGTATAGAGTATCGTAATCAGTCTGAAGGTTGCACAATACTCCAGCATCAATTATTACAATATTAATTATTAAAATTGACATTCCTATAAGTTTAAAGCCGCTGATTCGAGTTATAAGAGGGATACAAGATAACGTTTGCTTGTTTAACGACACCACTGGAACATATTGATTATTAATAAGCGATTATTGGATGTCAACACACATGGTTATAATATCGACACTTCGTCATAGAGGAAACCTGCTGCAGTCACATAGGCTACTCTTCTTGTGATAGTTTATGAGCCCATTCCCATAGACAGTATATCACACACCACGGCTTTTGCTGGACCGGTCGTGGATCACTGGTTGGAACGGGAGGGAAATAACCCAACGGGTCAACCGAGGTAGATCGATCCGTCGATCTATCGAACCTCGGACGGACGCTCTAACGCTGAGCTACGTCCCGCTCCCGTTTAGGATTGATGCATCAAAAGCGAGCACCAAAGCATTAACAATATCTTCATGTGTGACGGTACGCACAGCTAACGTACTGTTTAAACAGTAATTATTACTATGTGTTCGCAAAATGTGATCTACCGCCAGTGACATCGCTCTTAAACTCCCAACTATTCTAGGGACTTTAAGACGGATGCCACAGAAATGAATGCATACCTAATGATGGTGTAACAGGTTTCCATTTAATTATTAAAAATATAATTTACTTACATTTTCTTGCTTACAATATCAATGTCTGTATATCCAATGTTATCGTTACGATAAGTATAAATTAATGTTACGCCACCGTACTAAAACATGTGCATCACTAGAAACACATTGGCTATATATAATTTATAGTTATTAATATTATGGGGAAGAACATGAAAGTAAATAACTTTTTTAATAATTAATGAACCGGAAAAATGTTACCATTGCATTACATGTACGCGTTCGATGGGATATGTCTTTTAACATGTTTTCAACCAATGATCTACGACTGGCCGTGGTGTGTTCTATCCTGTCTGTAGAAGAGTGCACATACAATATTCCTTGCTGTTATTCCAAGAAGAGTGCCTATGTGGCAGCAGAGGGTTTACTTCTGTGGCCATGTGTCGATATAACCGTGCGTTTGACATCCAATAACCGCTGATTAATAATAATAATAATAATAATAAGATAATAAATGTGTTCCAGTGGTGTCGTTAAACAAACAAACTGTTACATCCTAAAGTATGTGTAAACAAACGTAGCATAAATATTCTGTATTGGAAAGATATGTACCTATGGTATCAAGTCCCACTTATAGTGTAATTAATCAAAATTATTTGCTTTGATAATTCTTGAAAACATATTTTTGTCACTGGAAGGACTCATTTTGTAACTATAAGAGTTGTCCTGCCACGCCGGAGGTGACGTCACTAGAGGATAGCTAAATCTCTTTCCCGATGTGCCCAGTTCTACGCACATCACAAACGAGTTGCGAAACGCAGGCAATGAGTCACGTAACATACAATCAAACAATAGAAATGCAAATGGTATTTCATGATATAACGCATAATAGACAGAACATGTTTTACGTTTTTTATTGTTTCGGTTAAACCAGCGGACAAACAAGATGACTATGCTTACGACCGGTTCCATGGGTGAAGCAGAATACGCTCATCTTTCGCAAACACATGTGGCCGGTTGCTCAACGAAACGATAGCGTAATGTTGTTTTAACGATTGCGCTGCAACATGTGTGTATCGATACAAATAGGAACCACTATGAGGTTTTGCAGGCAGGATACTTAAATAGACCACTGTGACCACTTCATTGTCCTCAAATATTATCATTTACGCAATCGTTACGTAGTGTAATGTCATGGCTAAGGCTGTCGAAAGTGACGTTATAACCTCTCCATTAAACCGGCCCCTGGTATCAGTGTTTTGGCAATTATTCTTGAGTACATGCCATCTCTACATTGTCGTAATATTCCTTCGACTCTACTTTGTGCAGAGATACGCATTTGGCAATGTCAATGTTTTGTCTCTTAGATTGACGAGGTTTTGACTCAGATTTATTCTGTACATCTTCCCAGTTGTAAGACACATGTAATTGGCGGATGACTATTGCAAACTCGATGCAAGGTGTTTCCGACCATTAATTATTAAACTGTTACGTCTATTAACACGATTGAAATAAAACATGCACAGGATGTCGTGGGTGCACGGCGTTGAGTCCAACACTGCATGTGCAACAGTACGTCCGACTGTGTTGCAACATCCAGCATACTACCACAAGCACTTAAGGTTTGAAATAATGAATATACATGTATCATCTTTTCAGTTATTAGTAGAGGTGCAATAATTACAGTATATGTATAGTCACGGCTGATTGCCTGTGTTCGCGAGTCGGAAGAGGCAGCGTGATGATATTGATAATCAATGTCAGTTTGACAGGTAATCGAGAGGTGGGTTTCAGACATTTTGCTAAGGTGTGAAGTTTGTTCCCTTGAACCCTACGCGAATTAAAGCCAGTCTATGTCCACGACATGCGTTCTTGAACCGTATATGGATATAATGATGTAGAAGTTGATAACAGCTAGTTTATCCTCACAATATGCGTGCTTGAACCGTACGTGGATATAACCATTGGACAGTTGAATCATTCCCAGACTGTTTACTACGACATACGTGCTTGGACTTTACATGAATATAAGCATGGGGAAGTTGGATCGCAGCCAAAGTCAATGCCCATGAGAAAATGATGTGCTTCAACCATTAGTAGATCTATTTATTCTTGATGTGATAAATAAACAATAGGGTCATAATAATGTTAACGTATAAGTACATTCATCTACATCGCAATTTTTAAATATTCGGGGAGGTTTAATTTAAATTGTAAGCAAAATATTTGATATAATTATTTAAAGCGAAAAACAAACTTTAAAAGTGTTACTATTAAAGCGTAAAGAGAGTAAACCCATTATTAAGACTTCCTGCCACAACTAATTATAAACATAATTATAATTAAATTTTTTTTAAACATAATTATGATTAGTGTTGACTTGTTTTAATTTTCAACTAGTAGGACCGTGGAAGTTACTACACATAACAAAGACAAAACGGCCACCATACGCGGAAAAATCAAAATATATTGTAGCATATTTTATTTTACCAGACTTGTCAATTACTTACATTTTATTGCTTAGACTATCAATAGAATTAGGTATAGCCAATCTCCTTGGACTCCTGCATGCAATAATTTTAGAAGAATAGCAAATAATTGTAAACACATATTCATACTAATGTACTAAGGACATTGATGATGACAAGAAACAAATTGGATGCAAGAACTTTTTAATTATATCAAAGCATCCGTTTTAAACTCGGGACAGTACCTTTAAGTTTAACGGTTTATGTTCGTAGTAAGTAAGCTGTAGGGGTGAGTCGTTTTTTTGTTAAAGTTAGTTACGCGCTTATGTCCAATTACGGTTCAAGCAAGTCTATATGGGATACAGTTCACTTGCCTCAACTGCCTGTCCACGACAGAAGTTAGTGTTTGTCTGAGAGGACACTCGCTACTCTTATTTCATAAGTAGCTATGGATTGCTACTCATGTGATAAGTAGCTAGGAATATTTTATATGCACTTTCCCAGACAGGACAGTACATACCACAGCCTTTGTTAATCACAATGGGAAACTGACCGGTGTAGGTCGTATACACCTACTCATTGAGACTTGTTACACCGGTACTGTCATTAAATATCCCATGGCCTCAAATATGATTTTAAGCCAGTATATATACCTACCGTACCTCTACACCACGGAGACCTGTTGTTTCTTTAAAAAATGGAACTTTAAATATCAAAAACAGTTACAAATAATAGTGTTTTTTTCAAACGATTCAACTCACCTGGCCCACTATGTCGGATGTCTAATATTTTGACAGCTAAAGTAAGTCCTGTCAAACATCAGTGCTATTATTGAAACCAATTATTTCAAAATATACCAAAATTAATTAAATTCTAAAAAATAAATTAAAAAAAGTTTTCTTACCTTATAGTTCTCTTGCATGCGTGTTCTGATGAATCCCTATCATCACGGACGTGTAAAACATTCTTCACTCCGCACATGAAACGTATCCAAGCCACTCCTATTGATCACAAGTGACAGACTCCGATGATCAGACAAGCGCCTGGCTGTGAATGGGACATGCCGCTAGAGCGCGCTTTAATCAGCTCGTCGCGAGCTCCACGCCACGAGCGCACCTTTCCAGCACGCGCCTAAGCTTAGGGGCGTGTGGTTCCGCCCGCCGTTTAACAGAGCAAGACCTCCGCGCGCGTGGCTTTTGTCTGAAAGAAGTTCTCCCAGTACGTAACAATAATCATACTCGTACGGCAGGACTGTTCTAACTTCGATATCGGCGATCCCCATCAATATATACATTAGGCAGACAGTTGCAAATAACACATTATCTCGGGACACTGGCTTGCGGACACCTACTAGATTGACTAAATGAACGAGCTTGCTGGAGAATTCTTTTGGGATCCAATATGCCCCAATACTCCTTCGGACACTACACCAAAATCGATTGTCTTTGAATAAAATTCACAAGTTTAGCAGAAATGTACAACAGACTACTCTAGAGGATTCACGGAAAGACAAAAATTGCGTTAACTGAATGCAAAGGACGCTATGAGTAAACGCAGTGAGGATATGGTATATTATACAATAGGAATTGTCCTCTCGACGATACTTAAACTGCTTATAAATTCATACTACTGCAGGATTGCTACAATTGATTTTAGAACCGTCTTCTGGTTTATATCTATAATTATCACCGTCTATCTACACGTCAGCTAGCCATGCCTAGCCTTGCCTTGCATAGCCTTGCCTAGCCTTGCCTAGCCAGCACGGTGAACAGGACACGGACATGTAGATACTAGAGAACAATGTAGGCGCAGTAGCATTAATTATTCACCGTAATGGTAATGATATTATGTGCATGAAGTTTGATAGCTATGCGGGTGTGATAGACACGTTTCCCACGTTAAAGACCAATGCGTTCGTGGTAGCGTAACGGTCTACGCTGGAACGTCAAATGGGGAGCTAAATATAACCTGGGTAAAATTGGAGTCTGACCCTGGGTCAAAAAAGATAAAGTTTGTTTGTATTTTAGGTCAATATTTATTTTCAATGTTATTTATATTTACATGTTATAAGATACATGCAAACAAGATAAAGTTATAAAACAGCGGTTATTGGTCGTCAGACGCATGGTTATATTGGCACATGGTCTCAGAGCAAACCCACTGTCGCAGCTACAAGAGCTACTCTTACTGAAAAACTAAAAAGGATCTTTTATGTGCATTATCCCATAGACAGGATAGAACACAACACGGAATTTGATAAACAAGTCATGTATCATTGGTTGGAACGGAAAATTGGACCCTGGATCAATCGTGGGTCAACATAAGTGTGGGATAACTCTCTTTAAGTAGTTTCATAAGCTGAATTCACACGTACACAAAAGTTAAAATGGCTTAGCTATACTGTAATAGGTAAAAGTTTAAACACGTTTGTTTGGACATGACGATCGTTCACACACGCAAAAATTCGTATCTGTATACGGCGGAAGTGGGCAGGTGAACATGGCTTTGCGCACATCAGCATTTTACGTTAGTGTTTTTAAAATATATCTTGCATGTCTTGCTATATATTTTTAATGTACAGTTTCGGTATTTATGCAACATTTTTAAGACAATAACTTAGCTTATAATATGAAGAGTGAGGGTTGGCGAGTCAAAACCCGTCCTAGACGGAAATGTGTTTAGGTATCTAATGTTGTCTATATAGGTAACTATTTTTTCAAGCTGTTCTCTGAACAATCTGGGATGAAAACTTTTATTGATAACGGGATACAAAGGACTAAACAATTAGAAATGTAGTTTTCAAAAGACGTGTCTATAATGTTCATATCCAATGAAGAGTT
>JAULBR010046278.1:0-14851 GCA_032355825.1 Melanodrymia aurantiaca
TCATGGGCTACTCTTACCGAAAAACAGCAAGGGGTCTTATATGTGCACTATCCCATAGACAGGATAGCACACAACACAGAATTTGATAAACCAGACATGTTTCACTTGCTGGAATGGAAAATAGCCCATAAAAATGTTTTGTGCTGTGGAAGATCGATCTCTCGACCCATCCCACTACAGGCGGACATTCTACCTCTGAGCTACATCCCGCTCCTTGATAAAGATTTATGCCCAGTTGTATGACTAACTGAGATATTACCTCCCCTGATTTCATTTCTGGAGGCTTCCCGTCAAAGACGTAAACTGGCTTGATTCCATTTTCCACCATTCTTATAGTCCGGTAGAACATTCCCATGATATGGCTGAAATATTAAAGTTTTATTAAAAAATTCAAAGATGGTATTCAAAATGCGATTCTCAAATATTAACATGTATTAGCCCAAAACAAATAATTACCTCAAACTGACAAGAAATAATCCTCCATTGTTTGCAATTCATTGCATAAACTCATCTTTTAACTAAAAGTTTTATAAGATTTCTACCTGAAATTAGACATTTGCAATCCAAAATGATGCTAGTGGTAAGAGCTAATGTACTATGTAAATGGCAAAAATATTAAGCCAAACTACTGCATGCTACAGTGTTCGACTTCTCATGAGAACACTTGTCTAAACGCTAATAAATTGGTATTAAGAAATGTTTTAAAAATCATGCCTAGTTGTCTCCCCTTCCTCATTTGTCAGCTGTGCCCCATCATGTCGAACTGCTATAAGAAATTGGTAGATACTCATAGATGCATCTATGGCCACCTTTCTACCTGAAACAAACAGAAATTTGTTTATTAACGTTATAATTAATGGATCAAAGATCAAATTTATTTGTTTAACGACACCACTAGAACACATTGCAGGGTTTTATCACCTATGTAAAAGTATATTGCTAGACTCCGATAATCAGAACCATTCCCCACCATTCCCCAAAGCCTGTAGTTTTTTATTCCCAATTTTGGAGTAAAAATTCCCAATTTTAACATAAAATGTAGGTCAATATGTTTTGCCAATGAAAATAAAAAATCCCAATTTTTAGTCAAACAACGCTAAAATCAACATAGGCTACTCTTCTTCGAAGAGCAAGGGATTTTTTATGTGCACAGGATAGCACACACCACAACATTTGATGGACCAGTCGTGGATCACTGGTTGGAACGAGAAATAACCTTCCCCTGAGGATCCATCGGTCGACCTATCGAACCTCGAGCACACTACTGCTAAATAATGAACGAATAATTGTTGTAGCAATTTTTTATTTTACATTTATTCTGGCAGATACCCGACAATGATATAGCGTTCGAAAACATTACTTTTTTTTTACATCATGTGTTGTTCGAAAATACATTGATAATTGAATAAATAAGTACCAAAATAATTTTTCATCTCATTTTCTTTCATGCTGCCTGGAGCACAGTCTCCGAGTAGCTTTGATAGTCCTTGAATTCCCATTATTCTTGAAGCTGTGTTGAAATGTGTCTGAGAAATACACAACACTTGTGTTTTTGTTATGATTTTATGCGCAAGTTCCCGCCATATGCGATACATGTAAAGCGGTTTGTATATTTTTAGTTTCGAACTTTCATCTGTTTCATGTTATTTAGTTACATTATAATAAATATTTTCTACGATATAATAAATGTTCTTTTCCAATAAATGTAAACATAAACTTAATTTTCACCGTAATAGTATTAATACGAATGTGTGGTGAACGTTACTTTTGCTAAATTTTCCAGCATGGCGACGATTGGAGAACTTGGTTTTATTCCAACTATTTCAGAAGACGATACCATCAATGCTGCTGATGAAAGCTCAAGCAGTGATGACGAAGTATTACTATAAATATATAACATATTGTTTATCTTTAAATTATACAGTTTCAAATCATTTCATGCCTAATAACACCATAGTTTTTGCCAATAAAACACGTGTTTTAAAGTTTAAGTTTAAAGGCACTCATGAGACTGAGTCAATCGATATTAAAAAAATGTGAAAAATAGTAATAAGTAACATACTGGATCATATTGAATTATCATGTTATTCGCCAATATTGCATCATCACGATCTTTTCTATCGGAACACAGATGTCTGCACTGTTACTGTAACGTGATTTGTTGTCATTATTAAGGAGTGGGACGTAGCTCAGAGGCAGAATATCCGCCTGTGGCGGGATGGATCGAGAGATTGATCTTCCACAGTCCAAAACATTTTAATGGGCTATTTTCCGTTCCAGCCAGTGAAACACGTCTTGTTTATCAAATTCCATGTTGTGCGCGCATATAGGTGAAATAATCCTGAAGCGACTTTAAACTTCAAATCCATGTTGTGCGCTATTCTGTCTTATGGGATAGTCACAGTGCACATAAAACACCCCTTGCTGTTATTCGGTAAGAGTAGCCCATGAAGTGGCAACAGCGGGTTTCCTCTGAGAACATGTGTCAATATAACCATGCGTCAGACATCCAATAACCACTGATTTATAATCGATGTGTTTCTAGAGGTGTCGTTAAATAAAACAAACTTTACTTTTACGTCACTATTCGATACTTGAGTAAAATATAGCAAAATCTTCATATGCTATGGATATATATTTGTTGAACAAAGATAATAGATAGGAATTTATAAACTGTTTAACCAAACGCCTGGTCTGGTTATATTGACACTAATTCATCAAGGACAACCTGCTCATGCCACATAGGCTACTCTTACCGAATAACAGCAAGAGATCTTTTATGTACACTTTCTCATAGGCAGGATAGCACACAAACCACAACCTTTTATGGATGAATCGAGGTCACTGGTTGGGATGGAAAATAGCCCAATGGATCTATCAACCTATGAAACTTAAGGCAGATGCGCTGAGCTATGCTCCAGTCTGTTATATACAATCTCGTCTATAAAACCCACCTTAATAGTAAACAACACAACACATTGTGCCTTGTAGCCTGACCAAGATGCATGATGGAACCAGCGTTTATTTTTCTATCGCATCATATTTATCTATGTGCTACCAATGCACAATTCTCAACTTCAAAACATTCCACTTTGGTACACAATATGTTTCCTTTTTCTAATCTACACATTCAGGGTTAAAAACAAGAGGTAAAACTTAAAGAGCAAAAGACTGTATTAAAACCTTTGGACTTTTAAAAACAATATTAAAAATATTTTTCGTAAACTTGACCGTCTCTCTTTCGATCGCAAGTTAGAATGACTACTTAGTGTCCTATCTACCCAGACTCACTCTTGACCCACTCTGCACATGCACACTGTGTAGTCTGCTTATACTCATGAATATTCATGCCCCTGCATCAGTTAACATACGTAACTAACCAGTCCCATAGAGCTAAGAAGCAGAAAACTTGTATATTGTCTAACTATATTGTGACTTGTCAGTGGATGTTGTTATATTTTAAATTGCCTTGAAGGATTCTCATAACATGCATTTTGCTTTTTTTCTACAGGGGACATCCGTACAGCAACAGAAACGAAAACGAAAGCATCACAAAGATGACTTCAACCAAACATTTATTTTCTTTGACCAGGTTTGTGCATGTGAATGATTATTGTGTTTGTTTTACAAAAAAGGAAACCCAGTAATTAATTAACATGAAAACATATACATGTATGGTATAAAAAACTAATTTTAAATTTGTTTTTCAAAATGATAAATTTTTAAAACTCTTTCATACAGGAAATAAATTATGTTAAAAAAACAATTTTCGGTGATCATAATTAATAAGGAAAACAAACAATTATTGATTATAATCGATTGTTGATAGATAAAGTTCTAGTTGTGTAGCAAAGTTTGATTAAATTCTAGATAATTGTACAAAACTTGCTCTAGTTTTTATAAAATATTATCATATTATCTCTTGTTCAACAGTTTGAAGAAAGCCCTATGTTTAATATCGATTCCGCCCTGAGCATGGCAAAGCGGAGACAGGCTGCCACTACACTGGATGAGAAAATCGCTCAAGCACGTAAATTACGCAAGAAAGAGGTGGGTAACCGTACAGATACGGAATAAAAATTTACGTGCGTATATCCAAATTAAGGTTCACGAACGCTGTCCTAGATATTCAATCCAGGAGGCTGGATTGCCTGTCCCGGACAGAAGTGGGGGGGGGGGGGTGGGAAATGGGCTTATGGATTTAAAAATAAATTCGTAGATAAAATATTTTTTAAATGATAATGTTCGTAACTAATCACTCGTGTGTCTAAGTTATTATGACTGGTTGAACAAGTTTGTGCTTGTTATTAAGGAAAGCGGTGGGTAATCGTACAGATACGGAATAAAAATTTACGTTCCTATATCCAAATTAAGGTTCACGAACGCTGTCCTGGGTCTGCAATCTAGGTGTCTGAATTGCCTGTCCAGGACAGAAGGGGGATGGGGGTAAATTGGTTTCTGGATTTCAAAAAAAGATTAGTAGATAAAATGTTTTTAAAATTATAATGTTCATAACTATTCACTCATGTATGTAGGGTAGTACTAGTAGTAGGACTAGTTGAGCAAATGTGTACTTGTTATTAAAGACAAGGAGTGAGATGTAGCTAAACGTGAGTGCACACACCTGAGGTATATGAGGTTGAAGGATCGATCCTCATCAGTGGATCCGTTGAATTATTTCCCATTCTAACCAGTGATCCACGACTGATATGTTTAGCCAATTCCTTGTGAGAAAATGCTCATAAAAGATCACTTGGTGCTAATTGGTAAGAAAATCCTATGTGTCGGAAGTAGATTTTAATAATTCTGCGACCAATAGATGATGATTTGACAACACTGTTTTATTTCAGCATTATGACGATCTGCCATTGGATGCCCTGATTGATTCCGAATCATCTGAAGAAGATATCGAGGACAAACAAGATATAAAAGGTTGGTTTGTAATGTATACAAACCAGGTCATGGCCGGGAACTTAAATTTTTACCAACACATTATTTGTTAATTATCTTCGCATTCAATATATTTTCATCATTCGTAGAAGAGTATAGCCTATGTGACGGCAGCAGGTTTCCTCTGTGACCATGTGTCAATAAAACCATGCGTCTGATGTCCAATAATCACTGATTTATAATCGATGTGTTTCTAGTGGCGTCGTTAAATAAAACAAACTACTTTATTCCCTGTTCAAACCAGTTATGCTTGACTTGTTCATCAAGCATCTAACACATATAGTCTTCTTCACATCCCTATATCAACTATTCTGTATAATAAATGTGTGTTATATTTTTCAGACACTATTAGGATAAAGGAAAAGAGGAAAAGAAAAAAGAAAAAATATGATGAAGAAGAAGAAGAAGTGAGTCATTTGCTCAGTTAATAATGGTTGGTTTTCAAAACTGACAGGTCATGAAAGTTCTATAATGGCAATTTGTTGTGGGGTAAACTTCTAAAATTGTTTAGTTAGTTATAACTTATTCACACGTGATAAATACTACTAAACTGACATTCTGTTTTTAACAATGACTGGTTTTGTCGAGCTTACATAGTGTTGGAATGTCAAATGTGAATTGGTGCAGTAGGTTCAAATCCTAATGTACTTGTGTACACACATGTTTTTTCAGTTGAGGTCTGTCCTGGTTACACAGCTACCTTGACTGCCTGCCCAGGACAGAAGTTGGCATGAAAGAGGAAATTACTGCTTATTACTAAGCAAACCGGTGATCCACGACTGGTTTATCAAATTCCGTGGTGTGTGCTATCCTGTCTATGGGAAAGTGCACATAAAAGACCCCTTGCTATCATTCGTGGAAGAGTAGCCTATGTGGCGGCAGCGGGTTTCCTCTGTGAACATGTGTCAATATAACCATGCGTCCGACGTCCAATAATCGCTGATTTATAATCGATGTGTTTCTATTGGCGTCGTTAAATAAAACAAACTTTACTTTTAGTTAGATCATTACATACATTTATTACACGAGTCTAAATATCAACAGAAATGTTATTATATTACGTAAACTTGCTTGTTAAACGTTGTACGAATACCTTCACAAAACACGTAAGCATAGAGTTCGGACATTTCTAAGATGAGTGCTATTGTCTGCAGGGGAAATGGAGCGGAATCGTTTGACGCCAAAATCGGTGAGCGATAGTTTTTAACATAAATTCCGATCGCTAAGGATGTGTAAAATCGGGTTAAACACGTTTCTGAGAAAGCCTATTGGACAATTACATGATTAATCATGCGTAGACAAGTCTCTACAACAATCCCGTTGTTTAGGCGTGTATTAACACGTTACAGTGCGGGATTTGTCTACGGTTTAATACAAATGATGATGTATTTTGCAATGAATAAACGTCTTTCTGACAACTTAAGCTGTTCGATCTATCTCAGTGGTTAAAGCTTCGGCGAGAATTCGTAATGGGTTTTTTTCCGTTCCAACAAATGGTATAAGATTGACACGTACATGTGGTATGTGTTATCCTGTCTGTGTGAAGGAGACTATTGACTGATCTTTTCCTGCTAATTGAAAAAAGGTAGCATAATGTGAATTTTGCGGGTTTCTAGCTCAGTGGTTAGTGTCTGAGGTCGAAGGATCGATTCTTCTCTGTAGACTACGTTAGATGCAGCCGTTGCTACAAGATCTGACATGAACCGTGTGTCTCACAAACGTCTTGCCGACAAGTTTAGAATGCCGCCACCCCACCCCATTACGTCAAGTGCAGCCAATATTTATCTGTCGTTGTTCCACTGACCTGACTTGAACTGTGTGTCTCACAAGCGTCTTGGCGACAAGTTTGGACTCTGTCATTACGTTAGAACTGATGCAAGCGGTATTAATCTGTCGTTATACCCCACTTCCGGCCTCGTTGTCATTGTTTCTTGTGTGTATTCACCGATACACCTACACTTTTCAGAGGCGAATAATAACAAAGTATTTTCATAACTCGGCCAAAAGTGGACGTATTTAAGTCAGTTATACCCACAGTTACTCGGTGTATCGGTGAATATCCTACAGTTTTGGACCAAAACTGTAGGATATTCACCTATACACCTCGTAAACTGTGGGTATAACTATTACATATGTGTATGTGTTTTCGGACTACTTGCTGAGTTAATGGTTCCAAATACACTTGCTCTTCTTGCCAAACCATTAACACTCAGAAGCAGCGAATGTGTAAGTGCTAAATAAGTATTAATTTGATTTGTCACTAAGGTGATTATTTGACCACCTGTGTATGTTTGTGCGTCCGTGTGTATGTGCGTATGCGTAAAAGCTGTCTTATTTAAATGTTATATAGTGTTGTGATGGTAATGATTTAGGGTCACAACCCTAACATTATCAAGCATTATTAATTTCTCTGAGGCAATCAATGTAATCGTATTGTTTTATAAAAGACAAATAGACCAGCTTACTTTTTTTTAAATTTTTTTTTTTTTTATTTTTATTTCCCCATATCAATGGCAACGTCAAAAAAAAAAATAAAATAAAATAAAAAAAATAAAAAAAAATAAAAAAAATAAAAAATAAAAAATGGCAACGTCAGGGTTTAGACCAGCTTACTTGAATATAGTTATGTATTGGTTTGTTACAGGTACGGTCCGACCTATTATCGACCTGCCGTGCGAGGGGACCTCTAACGGTGATGTGCCGGATCCGAGCAACTGCGCCAGGTTCTACAAGTGTAACTACGGCCGCGTGGTGGCGCGCATCAAGTGTCCACCACGCAGCGCCTTCCACGAAGATAAACTCAAATGTGATTGGAGAGCGGCAGTCGAGTGCAATGGCCGCCCTGGACCTTGACAACGGACATGTCATACTCTGTACTTCCGGTTCCGTCTTTTGTGCTGGTCATATTTTTGCTGTCGTGTTCAAAATGCTGAGAATGATTTCTTCTTTTCGATGTTTTCAACATAATGGAACAAGTTATGTGCAAATACGTTGTGTTCTATACACTGCCGACTATTTATTGAGTGTATAGAGATAGATATTGTTATAGCTAACGTTCGCCAAGTAAGGACGATTAGCGGTGTTAGGTTCATTGCATCGTCTCGTGGAATACGATACTGCCTCGTAGTTTAGTTTCTTCACTATCTTTTGTCTCTATGTTTGAACAATTTGATTATTAATACATTTGTCATAAATAGACGCTGGCTTCTTTTAACATGTATATACCGTGATGTTGACAGCACGTGCTAGATATAGAATGCAGCCACGTGACTATGTGTGACGTCGACATAATAGCAAGCGCCGCTACCCATAATACTAATAGTGTGTGCTAGCTAATAATATCAGACTATGCAATAGCGTGACATTTTCAAAAGAATGTTGACACAAATTAGAATTTCTAATCTTAGGCCTTTTAATAAAGAAACAAAACCAAAATGTTGTGTTTCTTGATTTGTTATATATGATTACACTTGAAACTGGGCTATTCAAACAATGCATGGCGAATTCTTAATATCTTTTCAGTGCAGAAGTTTATTAGTTAATCTGTGTGGACCTAAAAAATGTCAATTGGGTGGAAAAAGCATTTGAAGACAACGTTGTCATGGTAACTGATTTCAAATATGGATGTACTCATTACAACTGATATCGTTTTACCTCCTGACGGTAAAGATCAAGTTTGTTTATTTAACGACACCACTGGAACACGTTGATTATTAATCAGCAGTTATTGGATGTCAAACGCACGGTTATATCGACACTTGGATTTAGAAAAATCTCGCTGCCGCCACATGGGCTACTATTCTTCGAAAAACAGCAAGTGATCTTTTATGTGCACTTTACCACATACAGGATAGCACATACCACGGTCTTTGATGGACCAGTCGTGCCCAATAGCAGGCGTTTATGTGCTGGGGTGTCGTTAAACATTAATTTCATTCATTTGAATCAGTGATTCGAACGGGAAATAACCCTACGGGTCCACTGAGGAGGATCGATCAGTCGACCTATCGAACCCAAGACGGACGATCTACCACTGAGCTACGTTCCGCTCTTGTATTTCACGACAACGTCGACAGACTGTTAGTGACGTCACAAACAGTGTGAGATCTGCCCTGCGTTCAATAGCGCGGACGTTCTGCTACCGACACAAAACGGTTTAACACTGATGTTTGCATCTAATATAAATGAATGTGATATGGTAGTACATGTACACGGTCGGTACCAGTCAAATTGTTTGTGCCGGTAGCAAAACGCTCGCGCTATTGAACGCAAGGCTGATGTCAATAACCGTTTGGGCTCATTCAACTAGTATAATTATATAAACGAAAAGAAACAATTAATATAGCCTAACGCCTATCACTACATAAGGCAAATTCGAATGGACTTTACAAGGTCTAGATGACGTGTACTCATGAATCACACACAAAGCAGTGATGCCACCAGGTGTTCGTGGAAGATCAGTGTGTTCTCTGCTCGCCTTGGGTGCAACCTCGGCATTGGGTCCCGTCCTTTGATGGCGGACCGTACCTACGGCGGGGGTGTCTAAACCTTCATTGGATAAAGCCACCGTAAGCCAATGCGACTGACTGACTGACGCACCCCTGTAACCTTTCGTAATGCTAGTTTGACCCAACCACTCTTTTAAGTATTTTCTTTCATTAATTAACGGAGGCGGGACGTAGTCTAGAGGCAGATTTTCTTATAGACCAATGTTTTATTAGCTTTTTCATTTCCATTACCTTGTTTTCAAAATTATTAATACTGATATGTTCGAGATTAATATTGAAGTTGACACCTAAAAGATTGAAATTTTCTTCACCCCATAATAGTTTCAATTTTGAATGATGAAATACGTCTTTGGAGTATTTTTTACTGCCTATCCAAATAATCTTTGTTTTTAAATAGTTTATTTTCAAGCCAGAAACATTAGCGTATTGATCTAATATTCTTAGGGTACTCTCCAGGGATTTGGGGGATCCATCCAAAATGAAGGTTGTATCATCAGCATATTGAGAAATGACGTACTCCTCACCCTCTATTTTTATGCATTTAATTTCTTTTTAACTTCTTATTGGTATTGCAAGTATTTCTGCACAGATAATAAAACTATAGGGGGAAAGAAGGTCCCCTTGTCTGCATCCCATTTCTAGCTTAAAGCTATCGGATAAGAATCCATTTTGTATTATCCTAGCTTCCGTATTTTTATAAAATAACATTATCCATTGTTTTATTGATGTTTTAAAGTTGGAAACATCTAGCGCTTGTTCGATAAAGCTCTACGAAACCGAATCGAAAGCTTTTTCGAAGTCAACTAAGAGTAAATGTTAATTTTAATAATAAGAAATGTTCTATATTAAATGTTCAGAAATATGTTACAAATAACATGAGGCGTGTACACGTACTGTGATACAGGCCGGGACTGTCCCTTTAAACAAATAAATAAATAAATGAATAATCATTGCAAAAAAACGAAGTATAAACGGTGTTAACTGTCGGCGGTCGAAACAGAGAGTATAGCATCCATATTGTACATAGAGTATAGCATCCATATTGTACATAACCTAAAGTAAACATCTGCTATTTTTGTACGAAGAATCTCCAAACGTGTTATTTTGTTCACGCCTTTCTTATGTACGTCGATAACAAGCGTCAAAGAGGTCAACGTAAGGTATTGCATCAGACATCTGTATCAATGATGCGTATTATATTAATGTCTACCATAGAACGTTTTCAAAGTTTTAATCAGTCCAAGAAAGTGTCTTAGTCAGTCAATACTCGGCCAATTCGTGGAGTCTACACGTTTAAGGTAATAATTAAAGTTAATCAGGGAAAGATAAAAGATACCTTTGCAACGCATGGATTATTAATCAGCGGTTATTAGATGTCAAACACACGGTTATATCGACACTTGGTCAAAGGTTTGGAGTCGATACTGAGATTAAAAATCCCATATGCCATATGCCACAGCGTTAACCACTGCACCAAGGAGACCGGTAGTTCACTTTCAAACACAACACCTTTTATATACCTTAATACGATACGTACGTTCATTGTGATAGCGTGCGTAGCGGAACACCGTAAATCCCTGAATAAATACGATTGGAATAAATGTTTTCCCGCAGCTCACACGTCAGAGTGGCTTTGAAAGGTGACTAAACAACAGCGGCTTGCTTCACTACAATGTAACGCTTTACTTATTGTTATCTCACAAGCTGTTTTGTAAAAGCAGCCGATTGTTCGAGGTCAATGTATATGATGACATGGCACCAAGCTGCAGGTTAATCGTTACTGCAGGTCATGTCTGAAACAAAATGAGATAAAATGAACATTTAATAGTTTTTACTAAATACCACCTAGTTAGTTAGTTATAACATATTTACGTTCTTATATCCAATTAATGTTCAAGCACGTCTGTCATGGTCCCGCAGTCCAGCTGCCTCGATTAACTGTTCAGGACAGAAGTTAGTGTTAGTAAGATAAAGTGAACTCGCCATTGATGAGTCCTATTGATAAGTAGCAAGGCATGTTTTATTATGTACTTTCCCAGACAGGACAGTACGTATAACGACATTTGCTACACCAGTTGTGAACTGGTTGATGTAAGTGGAAGTACACCTACCCATTGCGCCCTGCGTAGCACTCACTTTGGGTTCGAGTCGGAACTGGGTTAAACAATCCTATAGCCACGAATGGGATTCGAACCTAGTACCTACTAGTTTTAAACACGACGCTTTAACCACTGCGCTACGGAGACCAGTCCTACTTAAAGCCGTTACAGCAGATCACCACTGGTGCTTGGATGTCGCGGTTTTCCACGACAAAACTCCACATCATAATTATTATGTTTGCCGTTTTCCCGGTCATCTCGACGTTTCTTTTCGGCTTCCAGTTGTCCAGCCTTGCCTTCTATAACGCGGGCTTTCTGCTTCTGAGAAAAACGTTTTGACACCGATATTTGCACCTACATTGAATGAATGTGATGTGATAGTACACGATCGGTACCAGTTACATAGTTCCAGAGCGCTCGCGCTATTGAACGTAAGACTGTTTTCGTAAATCTGAGAAAACCCGGACGGGTAACCACAATGTCAAACAGGATAAATGTTTTCTATCTATCAATAAAAAACAAATGTATTAGCTACAAACATAAATTTTAGTTGTTTTCAATAAAGCATTTCATGTTCACACTTTCTAGAGAAAAAACCCGAATTACCACCTTATGGGTGGAACCATACATGTGTATTTGCTAACCTCGTCATTCATTAGTGCAGTCAAGATGGGGTGCAATCGCCAACTGCACGCACTCAGCACCAATTACTGCACGATGTAAGCTGCGCATTGCAGTTGGGGCCTCGTTTGGGTATACGTGATCATCAGAAGTTCCTTTGACTGTATACATGTTTGTACCGTGAGACAGCACGACTCACAGTAGGCAGGCAGTGTCTCATTGATACACACAGACGGACGGACAGGCAGACAGCCACAGACGGTTGGCAAACAAACGTACAAGACAGACCAGCTGACAGAAAGACAAACATGGATGGCATACACTGTTATACAGACAAACGGCGGACAGACACGCAGAGCACGCAGCAAGTAACTGATCATCTGTGCAAGACCGGTGTAATAGGAATAGAAGTCCGTAGGAATATAGGTCCGACACAGTGTACAATGCCATAGGACTTACATACCTAGGACTCCTAGTCCAAACCAGCCTTGTATAAAATACATACTTTTATTGCGCTTTTTCTTACATTAACTCTAGGACATGTAGGTAATAACTCGCTTTATGAATTACATTGTAGACTATTTGTTTCATTCCGTAAAGATTTATTTTAAGCTATTTTGTTATACTATAACCGAACTTTCGTTCCTCCTACCAGAATGCAAGTCCGGTTATAATTATCATAACAAAATAGATTAAATAATAAAATACGTCTTTACGGATTGAAACAAATAGTCTGATCCATAAAAAAAGATATAACCTATACAAGTCCTATAGTTAATGTAAGAAAACGTGCAATAAAACTATTTGTTTTATACAATTCTGGTTTGGACTAGGATTCCTAGGTATGTAGGTCCTATAGCATTTTACATTGTATCGGACTTATATTCCTACGGACTTCTATTCCTATTACAGCGGGATTTCTTTGTGAACAGACAACAGACAAACAATAATTATGGTTGTGCATATGAAGGGTGCCACCGGTAAAGCAGGATACGCTCACGTTTCGCAAACACGTGGCATCATCACTGCTTTGGTAGTTAATCATGAGTAGATGCCATCTCTACATAGTCGGTATGTCCCTTCGACTCTGCCTTGTGCAGAAGTAAGTATTCGGCCATGGCAATGCTTTCCTACGTAGTTTTTATTCGTTTTTTTTTAAACCCTTCGCTTTCGAAGATGCTAATTGCAATACACAATAAAAATGATACTAGTAGCAGGCTAGATGTGTTATAGAGGCGGCATATTTGTATGAATTTAGCATTGTATCCATGGGATTTCTCGTTCTAATCAGTGATCGATCACTGGTCCATCAAAGGCTGTGGTGTGTGCTATCCTGTCTATGGGAAGTGCTGTCATTCGAAGAAGAGTAGCCTATGTGGCGGCATCGGGTTTCCTTTGTGACCAAGTGCATTTGACATTCAATAAACACTAATTGATGATCAATGTGTTCCAGTAGTGTCGTTAAACAAATACACTATGTGTATCCTTGCTAAACAAGGGTGACTGGTAGGCAGTATAGTTCTAGGTGTGTGGTTTATTTGCGGCGTGGCTTGTCTTCAGTTGTGAATAGTCTATCATCCACCCTAACCCATCCACATCATGTAATGTATGTATGTATGTATTATAATATTATTTATTCATGCTGATAAGTTTTTACAACTTAAGGCAAATAAAGAACTTGAACTTGAGCTTGCAGTTCTGTCGCACAACTGGAATTGAGAAATTTCATTTTAGCACAAGCACTTGTATAAAGACGTCTTCACGGGGCCTCAGTGACTTGTTCTATGTTGGGGAGCTAATTACGTCAGAAGACACTCAACATGGGCTAACAGGGAAGCGCAGATATCATGTAGCTGATCATAGGATGAGTGCAAACGACTAAATTGATGCAATAATGTTTGTACTTCACACCCACATCCTAAACACGACTGTAGAACGTAGGAATAGAAACCTAACCTGTACCTCACAAAGCAAACGAGCATGTATACAGTGAAACCTACTCGCCACTTCGTGACCGACCCACCCATCCCAGAACCGTTTTCCTCAAGTAGATGCAAATTAATTCTGCGTAGACGTTGGCTCCAAGATCCGCAATACAATTTACCTAACGGGCGGGCCAGGTGTCCGCAGAATGGGTTATAACCCGTTTAATCTCCTCGTTTTCCCATTTCGATTTACCCGGCCGAGAAGACGGATTCAGACGTCGTAGCAAACTAACCACCCGCAGCTGTCGGCCACTACCCACCATCACCATGTTGATGAGATTATGTATTGTCAGTGTTCTATATTCGGCTGTTTTCGGCATCCCGACGAGTCCGTGTGACCCGACGGAAGGTCTCATTCCCACTACGGACCCGGAAGACTGCAGCAGCGGCTACTACTACGTCTGTGACCACGGCGCGTGGAGGCGGATGGCGTGCAAGGCGGGCCAGGTGTGGGACGGGGACGAGAACTCGTGCGTGCCGCTCTACCCAGACTACTCGTGTGAGCGAGTCGACAGGAAACAGAGTAAGTGTATAAACTTATTGTATTCAATCAATCAACCATTTGACACGTGCTTACATCCACTGAAGGTTCAAGCACGTCTGTCTTGGGCACAGAGTAAGTGTATAAACTTATTGTATTCAATCAATCAACCATTTGACACGTGCTTACATCCACTGAAGGTTCAAG
>JAULBR010046379.1:0-14848 GCA_032355825.1 Melanodrymia aurantiaca
CACTGAATAAACCATTGGTTCATTTTAGTGATATATTTCAGAAAAAAATAACAGAGAATACTTATATCAGGCCAACAAAATGCTTCTCATGCATTTGTACTACTTCCGTGCTGCCATCTATATGCCAGAAGATCAACTAGAAGTGGCTATTATTTATCAAATCACAGAATTCATCTGCAGTAACACCAATAATACAAAACCTTGAGACAAGACTTTGAAAATGAATAAAAATCTCATTATGAATATTATATAATATTTTTCAATTGAATATGAGAAAACCATAACTTATAAATAAAGTAATAAAGATCTAGTGCATCAAACAGACTCTTTTGTAATATTTTTTACATTTTGCCTACTACATACTTGACCAGGGACAGTAACACCAATGACATTTTAGGTATTCTTGCCCCTATAAAATACCCCACGTATTAGAGATGGTGCTATATGTAATATTTATTTACCAGAACATTATCACCAATCATTATGAACCAATACTTGAAGTTTTATCAGACCAGTATTTAAGGCTATGGTGTGAAGACTGAAATCATACTCAAATTGAAGAATGACTCATTTGCTTGGTGGCCCGAGTCAGTAAACCCCCTGGCCTTGGACATCGGGCCACTGTATTCTAGAACCTCTGATGAGGGAAATCTTTAGGGATTGAACATTATCAATCAGGGTTCCTTGTCCATACACTGATTTTGGCTTGATAACAGATAAACAAATTATTTAGGCTTTGTAGGTTATAAATCATCGAAGGAATCCTAGCCCATGTACATGTACATGTAGTGCATTATGTCTTGATTACAGAAAAGACAGAAGGCATTGGAGATCATCAGTCAAACAGTTCTACAAAAGACAATGGATTCCACTAGATCTACATGGGGACACACTTGTAAACCACTGGAGCAAATTTCACAAAACATCATGTACTCATAGTCTAGTTTACGACTAGTTGTGGACATAAACGTAAATATCTGACTAAAAGAGTTTCCCAAAAAGAACTAAACGTAATTAACTCCAGGTACGAATAACATCCGCATGTAAAAATATGTCAGAAATGCTAAAAAATGCATGACATCTTAGCTACTAACCATAGTCGTACAACTAACCAGAAGTGATCGAAACCTATACATATATATTTACGTTTATGTCCACAACTAGTCGTAAACTAGACTTACGATGTCTTGTGAAATTGGCTACCATTGCCTGCTTGCAGAAAAACAACTTTGACATATAGCCAGCAACAGCAGCAGATTAATATCCCCACACTTGCATGATAAGCAGTGTGCCAAGTGCATCAAAACAACATCTCCCACCCCAAGCAGGTTGTCTTTTATGAATGATACATTTTTGTTGCCAAGAAAAGATATACTGCAGATTGATGGAGCTCTGGGCGAACAAACAGGGGCCATGTGTATGAAGAGGGGATAAGTGTCTTATCTGTGGATATCGGCTATCTGGGGAATAAGTTAGAAATTTCAAAAAACATGAAGTGGTGTTAGACGTATCTGCTGGTATTATCCTGGGGATACGTTATCCCCAGACTTTACTTGGTATAACAATCTTAAACCCAAGATAAATGTCATTAAAATAGCTGCTCACATTTTGCTATAATTATGCTATACAATATTTGTTTACATACAATGTATTTACAATATTGCTATTGTGTTCATATGATGGCACCATTCTTAAATTCAGGAGACACCCGTCTTGAAATCGGGAATGTTCCATAATGTTTTATATTAACTTTACTTTTTTTTCCACCTCAGACAGCCCCTTCTTTGATGGCCAATGAAATGGGGAACACATAATAAACTTAGGTTACCTTTACTACACAAATACATGTAATATATAATTTTTTATAATACTTTTTAAAATAACCGATACTAAGCACACACACACACACACACACACACACACACACACACACACACACACACACACACACACATTCTCTGCCAAAAAAATACAAATTCTCTATGAAGCCAGTTCACTTATTTAACTTATTATCTTGATAAAGACTTGATAAGTGCTATGTGTAAAATCAGAACTAAAATAGACACATGTTATCAATTCCTGGAGGTAGCCATGGATAGAATGGATGATGCCAATACCATCCTATTGGCAAAGTAGTTTTCCTTTTCAAAATAGTATTCCCTATAGCACTCATTATAAGATACAAGTAGCTTGAATAAACAATGTTTTTTTCATATTTTGAAGTCAGCTATATTAAACCAAAGAATGTGAATTCCTCGTTATACATACAGTGTTTCCTTAGGAACAGTATGACTCTGTTATTATTGAAAAACAAATATACATGATAGGAAGAATTCTGTAATCAATGCAATCTTGCCAAGAGAGCCAACATATAGGGAAGGGTTATAGCATTTAAGAGTTGACCCTAGCTACCTATTGTTGAACATTATAGGGTTGAACATATACTGTACAGTGTAACCTCTCTAAACTGGACCCGCATAAACTGGATTTCCATCTAAACCAAACTTGTTTTAATGTTCCATACAGCCTTAAAAAGTATTTAAATGCTTTAATTAAACCTCACTCAGTAAGGTTTAAACCACGATTTCCAAGTGTGTCCAGTTTAGAGGGGTTTTACTGTACTAAATAAGAAAGTTCCGGTTCATAGTTTGAGGTGCACCTGACTTTTAACGGTTCACTGCAATTGGTATTATCTGTATATGTAACTGAGTTTATGATTACAATATGCAGTAATTTTAACATAATTTTATTTAATCTAGTACCACTTTAGCAAGTACAGACAGTTTTGCTTGAAACACATATATCTGTATGGGCGAATATGATAACATCTGGAAATAAAGCAAAATATTTGCTAATGTGATAATTTGACTAAATATATAAACCATACCGGTATAATCTCAGCAAAATATTTCAACCATTCTGAATCAAATTTAATATTTTAACAACCATAATGAAGCAAGAATTATTTTTTTCAATTGACCTTTAAATATTGTGGGGGAAAAACCCCATGCAATTTATTTATTTATCGCCTTTCAGAAACTTTGCAGTCACTTTGGTCATATATTAAAACACTAGCAATAAACATACTTGTTATATAAACAGCTTGTTTATCACCAGGAGGGAGGGAATTTACAGTATAGTTACATCAAGATACCACAGAGTTCCATTAATCACTTATGTTCAATGGAACATTCATGCCAGCTAGTACATGCATTCATGCAGATGCTATTTAAAACAAGAAAACTTCCACAGATGCTTAAACTTTCGTAACTTTGGAAGCTTTGTGAGAAAGGAAGAAGAGAAAAGAAGTATGGTAACTATTCAGGGTGTGAGAGAACAGGTGGAAAGCATTTATTTCTAACTAAGAGGTCAATGCTGTACATAATGTAATTACCTTGAAGACAACACATTGTCCAGCCACAGATCACAGAGGACTGTCTAAATTTTCCCTAACCATGTGGGTCTGACAAAATGTGCTCGTTTAACATTGAACTGTTTTAAGCGGCCACCTAATGGAGTCACACATAGCAACAAGTGGCTTCTTAAGACAACAGGTCATAATACACTAAAATTGATAATTTGGGAGAAAATTATAGTGACACTTTAAGACAGGTGGCTGCTTAATACAGGTGGTCTACAGCCACATTTTCTCGCACAAGGATTGGCATTTACTTTCACCGTTTGAGCGGGGCATATTATAATGCTCAGTGCAAGAGCATCTTGCCTGAGGTTCGATGGGACGAAGGATCGATCCTCTTCCCCAAAAAGAAAATGAAAAGATCTCTTGCTGTTTATATTAACAAGCATCAGGTTTCCTCTCACACACTAACACTAACTTCTGTTCTGGGCATGCCGTCGAGGCATCTAGATTGCATGCCCAGAACACAGACATGCTTGAACCTCACTTGGATATACATGTAAGAACGTAAATAAGCTATAACTAAATAACTAATGATATCTTTTTATATAAAAACTACATGTACATGTATTATACACACAATGATACAAGTACATTTAAAATTTATTGTCTGCACATTAATACAAGAAAGCCCAAAAGTGGTTGTTTTAACACTGTACACAGTAAACCCAAACCATTCATGTTGTTACAACACTCCTTCAGGGAGTTCCATAATTTAAACCATGGGCCATCATTAAAATTGGGTCATGATATGGATGTTCCAAATCTGGGTTTCATTCAGCATCAACCTGGCATTAATTTCACGGCAAAAACAATAATGTTATGTGAAAACGGGCATCAAAGCAGGAAATTACTGAACAGGAGTCGATCAAAGCGGTGCGTTCTTCATCCCACGAAAAAGTATGTAAGATCACGAAGTATTGCTACTGGATTCTCAGCTGCCAACAGATGGCCCATCTGTCTGCTTCGGGTAACTTCAAATGTCTATAAAAAGTTTTTGGTATAAAATGTAACACACTGGCTAGCTCCAATAGGAGTAGCATGTTTCCTCTCTCATCCTCTCTCATACTAGCACTAACTTTTGTCCTGGATAGGCAGTCAAGGCAGCTGGACTGCATCGCCATAACAGATGTGCTTGAACCATAACTGGATATACATGTAAGCATATAAATAAGTTATAACTAACTAACCTTCGTCACACAGTAGTTAATGCATCGGGTTTATAAAACGGGTAGGTACTATGGTCAAATGTTTATTTAATGATACCCCCATAACTAGTCTATCAAAGGCTGTAGTGTGTGCTATCCTGTCTGTGTGAAAGTGAACATAAAAGAAGAGTAGCATGTGTGACAGCAGTGGGCTTCCTCTGTGACAAAGTGTCGATATAATCGTGCATTTGACATCTAATAATCATTGTGTTCCAGTGGTGTTGTTAAACAAATAAAACTTTATCTTTTTATCATTCTATCCCAAATACACAAACAGATGGACATACAGATTGTCATCTCGCAGCAGGATTGTAACAAACAAGTTCAGGTGAACAGACAGCTTTTTTAACTCTGTGATCCTAGTACAGGTCTCTCAAGAAGCAGGATGAAATTTTCAATTAGTAAGATAGGCCTGATTAGATTAGCTTAACCCGTGGACTGTGCTGCACTATAGAGAATCAAGTAGGAAGTAAGAACACCTCGAGTACTGTACTTCAAGTCTGGAGAATAGAACAAGCCATCCTGTCAATCTACACAAGCTTTTGTCCTACTTGAGTTTGACAGTAAATCGGATTCATCTACCTCGTGGTCCATAGACCCCATTTAGATTTTTTTTATACACAATAAATGGTATACCGGTTTACAGAGCCCACCAAAAACAGAAGCTTAGATGAATTAACAGGACATTAGACCAAAAAACCCAGATTAAACAAAAAAATAGGATATCAGACCAAAACAACAGACATATTAGACCAATAAACAGGATATTAGGTCAACAAACAGATTAGACCGAAAAACAGGAGATTGGACCAAAAAACAGGATATTAGACCAAAAGAGGACATTGATAAATCAACACATAAACTTTTTAAGTTTCGTAGACATATTTCGTAGACTTATTTTTAAGGATTTCATATTTGGTATAGGGCCAAAAATAAAAACTAACCAAATATCAGTTTCAAGCCAGATGAGCCAGCACCCTAAATCCACCACTAGCAATTTGAGACATTCTATTGTAACCTGACTTTTAGCATTATAACGAATGACTTGCAATAAACTGAGATGACATTATGCATAGACCATGCAGTCCTGCACAACATGAATATTACCGATAATATTCAGACGAGTAACACAAAAAAATTGAAACGTCTGAAGCGTCTGTAGAAATCAATATGAACACTGGCAGAGATGGGTTACTTCTTCTATCAGTTGTAACACTTAACTGGGAAGTTTCATATTATGCAAATGTATAATATGGATATTTACATATGTGTAATGGATGAAACTTGTCCATGTTGTAAGGTTATGTATCTAAAATGTACGGCCCATTAAATGCAGACGTAAAACATACATAAACTTGTCAGACACTGTTTTCGTAATCATAGGGGGGTTGTTACATGGAAAGACTCTAAGCAACATTAATCTATTAAACAGTGTTGTGGTAAGTACTGTCTTGTATTCTGTTAGAGAATTTACCAAAATTGGAGCAATAATGCAGAAGTACTTTGTGACAATCTTTATTTGTTCTTAGACTTTTGCTGCTTATAAAAAAGTAGCTGATGTGGCATCTGCAGGTTTCTAATACCGTATGACAGGACATTTATGTGGTCTAAAATGTTCGTGGTTTAGAAACTAAAAACCATTTTTTGGTTTCTTATTTTCGAGGTTTTACTAATCTGGCTTGAGACAAAGTTTTTTTTATTGAACGTGCAAAAAGTTTGCGTACAGTGCCACAGTGAATGACTGAGTCAGCGATACAAACTGAATTAATGTAACCACTAATATTGTATTTCATATAATCAATATTATATATTGCAAAATCAATATTATAGCATGCAGTATATAACGAAAGTGTTCTTATTTTAAAACAGATACGGCAGGGTATAATCAGGACCATTGTTCTAGGACCCTTTTTGGATAATTGGGAAAAATATAACGCATTAGACAGAAAAACAGGAATTTAATTTTTTTATAATTTTTTGGTTTGTTTGCGGTAGTCAACGTTAGGATGTCTTATGTAATTGGGATTTTTCCTTTTAAAATAATGTAGCAAATATTTGTTATTGCTGATTAAAAGTTTTCAGTTATGTAATATCGCAGGATAGCCAGACCATGTTATCAACTGTCATGGTGACCGATTGTCTGCAATCGTCTGGCTACCAGAATACACTATTGCCTTGCAGTTTCCTGAGCTCTGTGCATATTCCGATAAATTGTCAGTTTATTCTGGTGGCAACAATTCATATCTTACATACAATTTCTTTAGATACATGTATTTTAACATATTTTCAAGGTTTTGTAGTTTCGAGGTTGTCCAGTTACCCACGGAAATAGAAATCCATGAACATTTCCGGTTATACAGTATACATGTACGTGTATGAGTACTAATATAGAGTGAGTTTAATGTATATATACTGATCCATATAAATACTGATGCTGTTATCACGCATGCTGTTATAATACTGCTATCATGCATGCTGTTAGAGTTTACTGTATCTGCATGATAACACTGTTATAATAATACTGCTATCATGCATGCTGTTATAGTGTTTACTGTATCTGCATGATAACAGTGTTATAAAAATTCTCCTATCATGCATGCTGTTATAGTGTTTACTGTATCTGCATGATAACACTGTTATAATAATACTGTTATCATGCATGCTGTTATAGAGTTTACTGTATCTGCATGATAACACTGTTATAATAATACTGTTATCATGCATTCTGTTATAGAGTTTACTGTATCTGCATGATAACACTGTTATAATAATACTGTTATCATGCATGCAGTTATAGAGTTTACTGTATCTGCATGATAACACTGTTATAATAATGCTGTTATAATGCATGCTGTTATAGAGTTTAGTGTATCTCTATCATGATGCACTGCTATAATGCTGTTATAATGCATGCCGTTATAGAGAGAGTTTACTGTATCTGCATGATGGTGCTGCTGCTATAATGCTGCTATAATGCTGTTATAATGCATGCCATTATAGAGAGAGTTCACTGTATCTGCATGATGGTGCTGTTATAATACTGTTATAATGCTGTTATAATGCATGCCATTATAGAGAGAGTTTACTAACATTTACCGATTAAATGGCACCTAAGAGAGACAAATAAGCAAACTCATCCACAGAGTGATATAAAAAATGTAACCAATTCCTATTCAGTGCACCATATGTTATCAGTTGCATGAAATGAATGTAACTCCATCCAGCATAAACAGACAAGATGGAATATTGTTTATGGGTGCTATGGCATCTGTCTCAGTCCTGGATCAAAATCAGCTGCAGTTATAAAAACGTAGCTGCGTCTATACCGTCTATACTGTCTATATGCGCATCGTTTTTAACATGGGTTAAAAATAACATGGGTTAACTGGGTTAACTTAATCCTTGCTAATTATGTGCAGAGTCTACATCTACATGCAGTTAGATAACACCAGCTATGTTTACCAGAATTAAAAAAGATAAATAAAGTTTGTTTGTTTAACGACACCACTGGAACACATTGGTTATTAATCAGCGGTTATTGGATGTCAAATGCACGGTTATATCGACCCTTGGTCACAACCTGTTGCCGCAACATGGGATACTCTTCTTTGAAGTTTGAAGGATCTTTTATGTGCACGTTGTCTGACAATATTCCAAGGTATTAATAGTTTCAAAACACAATTATCGAAGATCTTAACACTCAGTTGACACACTTTTTTTTATAAATCAAATAAAATTTGATCAGTTTTTTTAAAATATTTTAATTAATTATAAAACAGACAAACAGATGGGAAACAATACAAGTACACCAAAACCTCATCAGGAACATAAAGAACATAATAAATTTAATTAGGCCGGGAAATTTTTCTATCTTCATGAAATTCAGCTCAAGATTGTCTTTGTCTTAATAAAACATACAGATGGGTTGATAATGTCGGAATGAAGAACTATATTGTTTCCATTATTATTCATTGTCTGTTCCAGGATGAATAGTGTGTATGAGCTCTGGGCTGATAAATTGTATCAATTGCCTGAACATGGGATATTTATCCACATTGATCTGTTGTCAAAGAGCCCCTTGTTTTGGGGACTAATTCTGTTGGCCAGCGAGGAATATTGATCTAATACTATAACCATTATCTTTCAGATCAGGTCGCAACGCCATCAGTGGGTCGGTCGGTCCTGTACTGTAGCATTCGTTTGAGCATCATTTCCAAGCAGAATTCATCTTACTGGCAAAACATGCAGGTTTACAGCTTTAAAGAAATATAATATATTATAGAGCAGGGTTGGAAAAAATTGTTGTTTTAATGGTATCCCACTGGGCCACCATACACCAACATTCGGGTAGTCCAGTACCACATTCGGGTAGCCCCCAACAGTGAAACAAAGATGATCAAATATCCACACTGATACAAAGTTAGTAAAAACTTACAAGTGGCTGAAAAAGTATTAGAAATACATGTACTTGTTATACAACGCTTTATTGATATATTTACTTGGTAGCCCAGTGCACATGCTAAAGTAGTAGCCTTGGAGCAAAATCTGGTAGTCTCAGGCTGCCAGGCATAGAATTTATCGAACGATGTCGAGGATAGCCCCCAAGTGTCAAGTTGATAAAAGTATAAAATCGAAAGCTTGCCGAGAATTTTTATACTTTTATCAACGAGTGCTGATTAAAAGTTATGATAATAATAGTCAATAGTCAATCTACAATGAAACGAGAGAATTATATATTTTTTTAGCTAAACTTAAAAAACATTAGCCATTGGCAAATTTGGCTACCTACAGGCTGAGACTTGAAAATGGGATCTCAAGACGATTTTCTATAAGTTGTGAATAAAATTGGTAAAAATAAAAGCTCTCAAAGAAACGAATGTGTTACGCAGATGCATATACATGTAGAACATCGGGCCTGTGGCAAGATGGGTTGAGGGATCGATCCTCCACAGCGCAAATTTTTTTCTTATTTTTTTCGTTTAAGCCAGTGATACATGACTGGTTTATCAAATCCTGTGGTGTTTGCTGTCCTGTCTCTGGGATAGTGCACATAAAAGACCCCATGCTATTTTTGCAGAAGAGTAGCACAAGTAGCGTCAACAGCGGGTTTCCTCTGCAACCATGTGTCAATATAACAATGCTTCTGACGTCCAATAACCGCTGATTTATAATCGATGTGTTCCAGTGATGGTGTTAAACAAACAAAGTTTATCTTTTACGCAGATGTATTATAGAACATCTGCTGACTGACAAACACATAATGGTCAATCAGAACATACTCTTCAAAAATGGAAGCCGTATATCACTTTGAGAGCTGTTAAATCTGACATACCCTGACATTCCGGTAAGCTGCACTTAGTAACGGGAGGCAGAGATCACACCTTGGTAAAACAACAGAAGCCAACAGGCGATCATTGAACTAAATAACTAAAGGATAGACTGTCAAAAGCAAGGTACAACAGTGAGCTAATTATGAAGAAAACATTTACATTCCAATTAGTGACGAAGACAGAGCAGGAAGCAGGGGGACTGGCAGGAAGAAACTCATTAAAACTCATTGCCAGACAACACTTTGGTGCAACAAGGCCAAAAAGAATCATTTTCCATTTGCAGACTCTTCCGAAGCCATTGTCACGCTTTGTTAAACATAATCGCTCACGCTTTTGGCGGGAAAATAGGCACCACGTGACAAAGAGGCATGCAACTCGGTCTGATGAGAAATTACATTGGATTTCACTTCGCCGCATTCAAGATAATAGCGTGACCTTAAACAGTGTTGCAACTATTCAAAGGATATTTTTGCCGATCGATGCGTATATTGTAAACAGAACAATTTTATGTAATATAAGTATATAACAACATTTTGACATTTCTGTTGTTGTTTGTAGTCATATAATAAATGTATGCAATTATGTAGATAAACAAGTCAGGTTTTTTGCTTGTTTATAATGATTATATGCAAATTAATTTTCTTGTGGCTGGCTCCATTCCTTACGTCACGAGAAATGGTGAGCGATGGTCTTTAAACAGAATCACTCACCATTTTGGTGCGAAAATCACGATAATGTGATGACGAATAAACCCAGGTTATATGCAAATTGCAAATAAACAGAAGGGTAAACACTGTCCTTGTCTATCTACATAATTGCATGCATTTATTATATGATTATAAACATCAACAGAAATGTCAAAGCATCATTACGTAAAACTGCTTGTTTAGCATGATACGTACACGTGGTCAAAACCTTTAGCTAATTAGTTTGAAGGTTTCTACGGTCACGCTATTGTCTGGCGATGCAGCAGAGCAGACACGTTTCGTGCCAAAGTGAGTGATTGAGGGTCTTTAAGTAAGCAGCACTACTGTAAATTAAGTCATTTTAGAATAACGGATCCTCTTTCAATATCTCCTGCATTGATCATCCTAAACTCCTAAATTGGTAAACTCAATCCGTTATGTACATTTGTAACCAATATTTCCTGCATAATTGGTAATCTGTATCTTTTACATATACCTGTAAGTAGGCCCAATAAACTGCAGTACGTGGTAAACCCAATTTCCTGCATTAGTTAGCACAATCTCCTGTATTGATAATGCAAATATCCTGTATTATTTAGGTGATTCTATTGGTAATCCCAATCATCTACATTGGTAAGCCCAGTGGTTATAATCTGCTGCATTGGTAAGATCAATCTGATGCATTTTAACCCCAGTCTTTTGTATTGGTAAGCTCAATTGATAAGCCGAATCAAGTGCAATGGTTAGCCCAATGTCCTGTAGTAAATGACATGATGTACAAGTACTGTTCCTCTATCATACTAACAGTAACACTAACTTCTGTCCAGGACAAGCTGTCAATGCAGCTAGACTGTGTGTCCCGGACAGACATGCTAGGACCTTATAATTGGATATAAGCATATAAGGTGATCTCACTTATAAAACAAGGAGGAACTTACAAGCATAGAAAACCTTCTTTTTTTTTAACTTATTTATAAGACAGTACTATTTCTATATTTAACAAAAGGATTCAAACTATAGGAAAAATACTTTGCTTTCTTTTAAAAGTAATACAAATCTTACCATTATTAGTTGGATTTACATTAATATTATTTTTATTGCAATAATTATCTGCAATACGATCGGTAGATCACTTTAAAAAATCTGGCTTTTTGACATGTGTTAAGCACTACACTGGGTTTTCATAAAAACGTTTTAGTGCTGGAAAATTAAATTATTCTTGTGAATGCAAATTATTTTGCACTTTTAACAATTCCTTTATAAGAAAAGCAAATAAACCCTCTCTTCTGCTTGAACAAATTTACAATCATGGCATTAGTTATTTTTGCAACAATAGAACGTTTTCTTTTAAAAAGTGTTCACTCTATGTCTACATTTAACTGGCTTCTGTTCATTACTTGGTAGTTGGTAATGAAAAGCCATTGTAGCGTGTAATGCAGCAGGGTAACCAGTGCATTAATGTCAAAGTGAGAAGTGTGTTCAGGAAGTTGAATAATCGCGAACAATTTGACTAATACGCAGAGTGTTCTATCATATCACATTCATTTAATGTTAGCTGCAAACACCAGTCTAACGAATCAAGCGACCGTGAGCATTCACCCTCCTGGCCATGCCACTGATTTTTTTAAATTATCATTAACCGAGGCAACTTTTTTATTACAGAAAATAAACTCCCATCGTTATTGTACGAAGATGGAAAGGTTTGATGAAGTAAAATAATTCAAGGTAGTTTGACTAATAGAAAGTTCATTTTAATATGTCACCTGAGTGGAAAATACTCTCACAAACTTGACTGACTGTATTATAAGGGACCATGCATAAAAGTCAATATGTTTCGCAATTTGAACTGTACGATGTTTGGAAGGGGTAGATGGGGTAAAAGGCGAAATCAGATTGTTGTATGTTAGGATTAGAAGCGGAGGGAGTAGTCTGACAACACTCTGACTGACAAAGGTCTAGATGGACATTCTGTTGGATAGCCGACCCCCTTAAGAGTTTTCGGACTAGGAAGAGGGGGTCAAACCTAAGCCTAACTTCACGAAGACTGACACACATTGACATTTATGCACTGTCCCTAAGTTGACTACCTTGGTTTTTAAAGAATACGTGTATTTTTATGCTAAAACTCGACTTACAGGCAGAGATATATTCACAGTATGTTAAATAGTTGGGAGGAATTGAATATGTCGTAGAACGTCTTGATCATTGACCAGGCAATCGGACTGAAAGAGATTCTGCTGAGGCAGCAAGCAACTCGTAATCACAGCCTTTTATGGCAATGAGAATTTTCTGCTTGTCAAAACAGGAGAAGAACGGCATAATACTTGTCAAAAACTGATCGATTTTCCCCATCAAGTATAATGAGCTTGAACTGCATGTAAGAGTCTTTTGCAACATACATCTGCTAAAAAATAAACTACGCAGTTTCCTAGTGCACCCGTAGTAGCATAGATTCATGCACAATGTTCTCATTATAAACCCCTGGAGTTTTACGCTAAATGACTTCTTTCAATTATTTCCATTGATCAAGCAGGTACATGTAATCTTGTTCGCTTGTCTGTTAATTTGTAACCATTCAACTTACATAATGTACACAGTTCCGAAATTCATCTATGCTATAGCTGCTTGTTTTTTGCTTTGCTACAATCTGAAATGCCAGTAATTTAACCTAAAGATAAATTGGTTACCGGTACGATTTTGATAGCACATGCATGCACACTATGCAGTCATTTCCTCACCAGTTAAAGTCACAAATTGTAACTACATACGGTATATAAAAATTCATCAAAACTGACATCATGGCCAAACATCATGTATCTGGAATGGACATTCTGGCAAAGTTGTGATGGTATGCATTCACAAATCATAGCCATGTTCTATATGCATCTGAAAATACTTCCCATCATATACATAATATATACACAATCCTTCTTATCTTGTCACACATCTTAGACCTTTTTTTTTATTCACAACTTATCACAAATTGCTAACATGACATCACACATACATGTACAGTGTGTGTATCGCATAGAACTACCTTTCATCATCTGTATTTTAACTATAAGTGTTACATAGATGCGAAATATGTTTAGAAAAGTGTTTCACAATAAAACGTCTGGAGTAACAAATAGATATACGTAAGGGATATATCTAAAGGTCCCGTTATAAAATGGTGATTGATATATATAGAGGTGGCTTCTATGTGACATGTTGCACTCTAAATTAGCATGTCTGGTACATCACAATAGATTGATAAAACTATGGGATGTCGGCACAATGTTGTTTTTCAATGCTTTACTAGGGAAAGATAATTAAATTAGCCACCAAATTAAGAAAGTAACTGTATTCGATTAATTTCTATCTTGTCCTCACAGGCGACCACCTACATGTACGTAACACTGTACAAGGAAAGAACAGGTAATAAATAAAGATTATAATTCCTCAGGGAGCCACAACATCCCTGAACCAGATCTGCTGTTGAAGCAAATTCTCTGCCAGGCCCACTATCATGTCCCAGAGCAGAAGAGCATTGAAGAGGTGCCGATAACCTTTGACCTAGGATAATCTCTGACCTACAGGCCAGCTTCTTATCACAGTGCTGACAAGCAGTGTCTGCAGCATGCTGCCATTTTCAGCTTACCTAATTCAGACACTTCCCAGCACTGTACAGGTATGGGGGCAATGCTATTTTGCTTCCATTACCGGTACTGGTATGGATTTCTTTTAAAGACACAAACTTACAGAATTTATTTTTTGAAAGATAAGAAGAAATAACAAGCACAAACATATATACAATGTATAGTAGACTCTCTTGAGGTAGAAGTTATATGCATGGAATAAATATCTCTTTTTTTTCACAATTCTCTCATAAACAGATAAAAAAAAATTCAATTCGATGTGGATCTATTTAAATTTTAATTGAATATAACTATAAGAATATGTGATTGTACATAGTTTCAAAATATATTGTCCCATGTGGATATTTATTGGTGAAAGTGGCAATTATGGAAAATTTTGTAACAAAAAAACTGGAATTTAATTTAGCATGAAAGATACTCCTAATAGTCCGGCAGCCAAGCCACTATACCCGGAAGTAAGGTCTACTTAATGTTTTATTGATTATTATTAACAAGGCGGGTCCCCTTAGCAATAATCCACTTGATGCCACCTTGAAAAAGTTGAGCATTTTTTTTAATTGTAATTTTA
>JAULBR010046482.1:0-14846 GCA_032355825.1 Melanodrymia aurantiaca
TTACAATTTATGACGTCATATTTTATTAACGTTTCCTGTCAGTGGCTGGAATGGTTTTAACAACCCAATCAAATGACCCATTATACCAATGTGGATAATTTCTCAGTGAGAAATTATGATATTTATTTCCCCGGTTAGAATGCCTGAGCTGGGGTAATAAACATGTATATAGTATACCTATAAAACAGTTGAATTAGAATAGAGATCCCTGTTGTATTTTCCGATTTGGCATTGTATATTTGTGGTTTTATTTTTGCAAATTTCCCGTTTTATTGTGTACTAACAAGTTGCCAATAAAACTAATAATATTTTGGTTAAACCACCGATATACATACATTGACAAATCGTAAAACACAGTAGGGTTATCCCGGAAGTAGAATCTCACACACTGGTGTAATAAATCTATGTATTACATTGAACTCTTCAGCTTTGTGTTTATCTCAGGGTCAGCTGGCAGCCATGTGTGACTAATGTGCACATCAGATTTATCACTTCTAATATTTGGGAGATTTTCATTTTTAAGGAAGCCATCACTTGTTCAATGCAAATTCACTTTTGAAAGAGTTAAAAACTGCACTAACTAGATCTACATCTAAAAGATAAAAAACTCCAAAAATACCCCCAAAAAATCATTTCTACGTTACATGTACATGCACTTAATTATGCTAGATCTTAAAATTGAAAAGGATGTAACCCAAAAATGTTAATATTTTAACAATTAGACAGTAGACACGCATTTGACAATAGTGATAGTTAATTATCATCGACATGATTTCTATTCATATTAATAAGTAAATCCATAAACGCTATTGCAACCATGTTTCCTATAAATATCAGTCGATCATTTCATTGACCTTAAATTACCATTTTCTATGTTGAGCTGTATTTCCTTGCTTAATTATCAGCTAAAGGAGTTGTTGCTTTGTAGTAAGTTATTGGTATGATTGTGTAACTCATATTAATAACCAATATTGAAACTGAAATGAAAAATAGTATTATTTTGTTTCCATTATATTACTCTGCCTAGCAGGTGTGAGTAGCTATGCCTGTACATGTATATGAATGATTGCAACATACTGTTAGTATACCATTGGTTGAAACAGGAATTTTTGTACATTATTTACTTTGTTTGCTTATAAATAAAAACTGCTATAAAGAAAAATTGAATGTTTATCTCAAGTTGATTAATACTTG
Organism: Melanodrymia aurantiaca; assembly: GCA_032355825.1. Classification (NCBI taxonomy): domain Eukaryota; kingdom Metazoa; phylum Mollusca; class Gastropoda; order Neomphalida; family Peltospiridae; genus Melanodrymia; species Melanodrymia aurantiaca. Next base: position 1,195 of record JAULBR010046482.1, read on the forward strand.
AATATAATTTTTGCTCATTTCTTAATATGGCAGGTCTAACATTGTCATGTTTATATTGTTGTTATTATTTGTCGTATAATCTTTTATAGTTAATAGGCTGGTGGATTTTAAAATGTCCTATGTATTTGAGTGCTAAGTATAATTTTATTATAATTATAGTAATCATGATTTGTATACAATGTACATGACGATGTATTTATTGAAAAGTTTGTTTTCTAACTTTGCTCTAGATGTTTAGTATTAATCATTATTGAAGATCTTTATTATAATTAGAAATGCGTAACCTTTTTTTACATAGGTGTGATTTAATAACTTGTGATTGTATCTTCATACAAATGTACATTATTAATATGTTTGCCAAAACTTTGTGTTTAAAAATTGTTGAAAGATTATACGTTCAAAATGTGTTCCCTTATGACAACTTGAAATCAATGATTTTGTACTCTTTTGTTTAAAAAAGTATTTTAATAAAATAACTAACAAATATTTGTTCAATCATTATTACCAAATATTTGTTCAATCATGGATATAATTATAGCGCCATAACAGAATAACATTACAAACATTATAACTGATAATTTTGGTTTGTGCAACAATATTCGACTTTCATGTCATTTATTATAAATTATACTACTGTACTTAAACGATTTTAATAGGGAAAATAATCAATGTCAAATATCAGGTAAATTTTAATTTATATGGCATACAATGGATTTTTTGTATGTACATTTATTTGCATTACAATATTTTTATTTGTTAACCTAAAGTTATATAATTTGGACCCAAAAATAGGACATTTTTGTTAGTTTCAATATGTTTACCTTTTTTTTTCTACGTTAAACGAAACTAAAGTTATCTACAAAAAACATACTACAAATGTTCAGACACGAAGTATAGCTTATTTACGTGCTTATACCCAATTCATGTGCAGACACATCTGTCCAGCTGCCTCGTCTGTCTGCCCAAGATAAGTTAGCGTCCATAGTATGAGGATGCTCACTACTCGTATTTAATAAGTAGCAGGGGGTTTTATATATACTTTCCCACAGACAGGTCAGTACATACGATTGCCTTTGTTAACCAGTAGTGGACACTGGTCGGTACAAGTGGTATACAACTGAGACTTGCAAAGTACTCACTAGGATTGGAGCAGGTACTGCAATTTAAAATCCCATCGCCAGTTCCAGTACCTACATGTACCAGTCTTTAGCCCCATGGCCTAACCAGTGCACCATGTAGTTATAGATTTCAGAAAAGACGGCTGGCTCACAATACTTGTAGTATATTGCCCATTCAAATAAGATGTGTGCTTCTTTTCTGCGAACCTAATACTTCATTTACAAAACAACGCCTTGTGTTTTCCATGTTTTATTACCATGTGTAAATGTATATATAACAACACGAGACGTAGGCCTATATATATAGTGGGTTAAAATAGACTTGTTTGACTAAAGAGGAAGTATGTGCACGAACATATTTTTTAAATGTACATGTATTTAAAATACCTGAAGCAGGGAGTAGCTCAGTGCAAGAGAGTTCGTCTGGGATTCGATAGATCGACGGATCGATCCTCCTAAGTGGATCCGTTGGGTTATTCCCCATTTCAACCAAGTTGTCAACGAGTCACTGGTCCATCAAAGGCCGTGGTGTGGGCTATCATGTTTAGGGAAGTGCACATAAAATATACCTTGCTGTTATTCGAAGAATAGGAGCCTATGTGTCGGCAGCGGGTTCGTCTGTGACCAAATTACCTCCACTATCCACTAATGAATAATCAATGTGTTCTGGTGGTGTCGTTAAACAAACAAACTTTATCCTTAAAATAACTTTAAAAATCTTTTTAAATTGTGCCCTTTGTTTTATTTGAAACCCATTTACTTTTTTGTTCTACTACCTAAATCAACAAATTGTATTGTGCAATACAGCGCATATTCATGTATAATTATATAGTAATTTATTTTACTCCCATGTAGTATATAGTATAAATTATTTTTCCATTTATATTTTCATTGAAACGAATAAATCACGTGTCCGTTCATGGTTTAGCCTATCAATGCGATTAAAGAAAATATTTTGTATCTTTGATCTAAAAACCTTCAAAGGGATATTCTAAAATGTCACATTCCCCCATCAGAATGAAAAGAGTCCACTGATAAACAGCAAGCAAATAAACTTAGATCACTGCTTAGAAACAATTCTAGTTCAGTTTCCTTTGTTGTTGGTTTTATTTTCTGAAATAAAAACTAGCTATTAAATATAACGGAGCTTAATTATAATTGTTATATAGTGTTATTGTTTCTGCAAATGGACGTGTTTAAATATAATGGTGAACACTAATTCTGTTATGTGTGCGTGTGATATTTATAATACCGATATATGATGCTTATAAACAATTATAAAGCGATAAAAGACAACCGTTGGCATTTAAACAATTGAACGACCATATTGGTCTGGCATTACTTCACCTGTTTACCGAAAGATGGCTTATTGTTTTGAAAGACCTCGGACAGTTGTGGACAAACAAACATCGACCTATCGTCAGTTATAATCAAGTTAGCACGATACACAAACGACTCCCTGCCACTGCTTGTGAGCACGGAGCAATGGCACAGCAAGCAAAAACATACGGCGATATTTTATCTTTCGTCAAATATTGAATCAGTTCTGTGTTCGTCCACAGACCTGGTTTGCTAAGGCTAGGGGCGCTGACTTCCCCTCGAAAAATTACGAACTATCAACTGCCCGACAAAATCACAAAAGGATTCATTGTTTTCCGGAGAAAATAAAGTTTTGACATTGCAAAAACTCCTCGTCTTGAAAAGCTATGTATGGGAAGTTTGAACTCGCAAACGGGTTGCAACATGACAATGGCGAAAGTGCGTGCGTCCTTCTGTGATTAAAATATACTTTTATAACACATTTATTCTATAAATTAATAGATAACATTTACGGCAAATTAAGTCGTAGTCTCTTACATTAGGTGAAAAGTTGCATTCTAACCAATCGGAATGTTAAAAGAATACACTGGAAGCTGTCGAAAATATTTCGTGTGCCAAACATCCATACTGGTGAGTAGATTTTGTGCAATTATTCCTTTGATGTTTCTGCTACTTATGTGTAATCAGTGTATTTTATGTTTATATACATATCAACCTTCAAAGATAGACATCTATAGAAACCTTAATTGGTTGCTAAATTTTTATAATATTTTTTTTAAACTAGATGGACACGTAAAGATATTTTTCATATTTATATTTAATTTTCTCATTGGCATTTGCAGACACTCGTTGAAAACAACAGGAATATAAAATATCCAAATACATTTAATAATAAACGAATAAAAATGAAAAACACTAACCATCATCCTGGCCCCAATCAAGAGTGGACTTTCTGTGTATTACCAAACAATTCTATAGATAAACGGGATTAAGAACATAAAAGACTTGCTGGACATTCTGCCGTCTCACGCCAGATCTAAATTCACCAGTTTCCATTTGCTCCAGCATGTGATGTCTAAATATCACCACTTCTGAAATACTTCAGGGAATGCTGATTTTAAGCAACGCCATGTCCAGACAAAGTCTGTTTTTTTATCATGGTTATATGGACTGGTGAATACTTTCAAAACTTTCTATGGTAGATATTCTGTCTATTTCACAATATGACGCATCATTGAAACATGATGGCTGATGTAATACCTTACTTTGATCTGTTTTATGTTTTGGAATCGTTTCGATGAAGACGGGTCCTGCCGATGGAGCGGAATACGCTCACCTTTCGTAAAGTTCCTTCAACTCTGCTTTGACTTTTTTCTATTTCCCCACAATCCCCAAAATGGAGTGAAAAACTTATTTGCATGATTCTACATATAAATTATTTACAATCGAACCCGGATCTCGTTCACTGATAAAATAAATGATATACAAATACAATTTTGAGCATGTGTGATGTGGTATTAAATATAAAATTCAATAGTAGCAAATATCTATTGAAAAGGACAAACCTATTATGAGATTACGGCATATAGATTCTGTCAAAGAAATTTCCTATTTAAAAGAGAATTTGTTTTTATCCATTTAAACAAAAATATTAATCCATATACTAGTTGTGATACAGTAGATGGTGGGGTGTGCATATATATGTGCCAGTCTCCATGCAGCAGACTGTTTCGAACAGATTGTCCTTACTGCGGAATGCTGTCCATTTTGTTGATCCGATTCAAATATTGATGACAAAAAAAGAGAAAGAAACTCAAACATGTTTAACTTTAAATTCCTATGCATAATTCCATGTCTTTGTGTTAATACAGTAGATTACCTCTGATGTCTTCTTATTTGGCAGACGTCCATGAAAGTGGTCAGCTTCGGACATCTGTGTTTAATGCTGATGCTGGTGGTGCAGGACACGGGTGCGTATCCCGGTGGTGCGCCACTGTTGGCCTGCAAGTCGATGTTCCCCTCTGGTCACGAAGCTGCACCCCAAACAACAGAACCACCATACATAATCAGGGTGCCTGTGAAATCGTATACACCAGGAGCAACAGTGAAAGGTTAGCAGAACACTGAAATCTTTTAGGTCGTTTTGTCCTTTCCAACGTGTATTTGCTAAGGGACCATGCATAAATGTCAATGTGTTTCATAATCCGACGTAATTTGCGATTGAGTATCTTCCCTCCTATTCTAATCCTAACATGAAATATGTATAACCTGTGGACCAGTTTATACATGAACAGAAACTCCAAACTTGACTTTTCCCCCTTCCCCACCTCCATTCCGAACTTTACTCGGATTGTGAAACATTGACATTTATGCACGGTCCCTTATTTATCCGTCAGTTCATGTATTCCACTCGCTTAGGTAGCAAATTAATTAAAGAAATGATCTTAGTGAAATATAATGCAGATTAAAACGCACTCGTACTGCATCTGTTTTATACAAAGGTCACCATAATACAATTCTGCATGGATACCATCCAGTTTTTCACTTTTCGATTCAATACCATTTATGTCCAGAGTTAACTATACTTCCAGTGACCATAGAAGCAACTGATGACATTTTCAAGGGGGTGTTCATACAGGCGCGCGAGGTGGGGTGTCGAGTCAACTATACACGGACTGTCGGGGTGTTCCAGACAACGGACTACGAACTTAAGACGGCACACTGCTTCGACATAGTCCATGTAAGTTGGTGTAACATAGTACTTTAAATTACTAAATAACTTGCTTATTGCAGTTACACATGCTATAATAAGCAACGTGGAATGCGAGTATAGTTGTATAAATAAATTAAAATAATTTTAGCAACCCAATAATGTGTTGAGTCTCCAAACAGAAATAACGTTTTGTCATTGAAGGACGGTGTTAAAGAGATAGTCCAGAGTTTGAAGACGAGTGCCACCGAACTTACGCATTTAATGCTAGCAGCTATCTGTAACATATTTCTGGCTAAATTAAATGCTTACAATATCAATATAATTATGTGTATATCCAATGTGTTTGTAGTAGTTTAATATGGTTCTTGGACTTTCGCATACAATAATTTTAACAAAAGGACACCGTAAGCTAATTTAATGTATGTATGGTTGGAAAAGAAGAATCATGCTTATTATTGTATGATACGAAATCGGGCAATAGTTTTAATAGAGAAGACGTGTATAGTCTAACACTGACCCAAACATATTCTATGGGTAATTAAAAAACCTCCCGATTGTCCTTTCTGCCATGAAAGAATAAAAAACTACAAAATATATGGTTATAAGATCTATCATTTTAGAAATACATATCGATAAACAATATGACCCTAAAATTGATGCGTTTCTGTCGTTTTAGTCTGCTGTAAGTCACACCAGTAACTCCAGGAAAAGATCAGTATCTGTTTACTGGACCGCACCCACCATCGCATCAGGTCACGTGGTAATCAGGTAAGTAACTTAATCAGAATCTGTAGATGAATTTAGAATTACGATCGATTTTGTTAGATACGAACATCGATGATCGGTTTCGTTCTCATGCACTCTCCAATTTTGTGCGAAATGTGATAATGTCAGAACTTTCTATTGGACACATTATCGAGCGCAAGTAAGATTTTGTTATAACTTATAAGCAATGTAATTTTACATGTTCTGACTGGATTAATTGTCATCCACAGGTCACACGCTGCGATTTTGTCAGAACATTCTATAAAACCAATTTTTGTTCACGGATACGATTTTGCACTGGTATAATATTAGAATTGTTTGTTCCTTCTATATAATAACAATAAATATACATGTATTGGCAACAATATACATGTATATCTATTTTAGCCACATTTCTTAATGGCAATTTATTTTTCCTTGCAAGGGCAACGATTGTAAAAGAGAATCACATCTTTTGGACAAATGTGGAATCCGAGGTGATGGTTGATCTGGAATCGGCCGACACTCCTACATGCCTGTTGTCAACAGTCAGCCCCATACCTGACATACAAGACAACTCGCCGTACGACACAGAGAGTGTTGTTGCTCTGGAGCCAGTGTCATCAGCAGGAACATCACTGGATACGTCTACTCACATGCTGTCACTTCTACCAATACTCTGCCTCGTCTCGTGTTTTTTTCATTGATAGAACATTAATGTTATAGAGATATCAATGACAAGAGTGTTCAGGTGACGGAAATTTATAAAATGAGTATACCGTATTTAAATAAACCGAAAAACAGCGAGATCTATGCAGACATCTCATAAAAACATTCGGTCCACTGAACATCGAGATTTCTAGATTTGATTATACATGTATTAACTTAATCGTTATTATGTAAGTATAGAATATTATATCTTTTTATTAGAACATGGATGTAAGTAGAGACGTAGAAAATTAAATTATGTTTTTCAGAGATATGAAAATTTACGATTTCATTTAAAAAAAAAATATATCAACAAGTTGGTCTTCATAGACATACATGTATGAACAGATGTCACCATTAATCGTAATAACTATCTGTATGACACACGGACTTCATACAATATTTATGAACCAGTTTATTTTTTAACCACACGGATAATAACTGCATTTATTGTGTTTCCTGCAATCCGGTTAATTTGAACTGTCTTCATTACAACACTTTTTATTCAGTTGGTTCCACATTTAGCTTTCAAAAACTGTTTCTGTATGGGACACTCGGAACCACGAACCATCATTACCAGTCATGACGCTCGCATGAATTGGATTATGCTTCAAAATTATTGATTTTAAAGATATATATAATTGTATATCGTCAAAAACCATATTTGAACATTTTACATTCATTAATTACTTCAAAATAAAATGAAAATGAATAATTTTAATGACATTCCAAAATATGATTTATCATAGATAAACTTATGGTTATATCGACACATAGCCTACTCTTCTTCGAATAACAACAATGGATCTTTTATGTGCACTGTCCCACAGACAGGATAGCGAACCCAACGGCCATTGATAGCCAGTGGGCGTATTGTGTGGTAAGTATCTATGTGTGTATAATTATACATGTATATTATATGTGCGTGCAAGATGTCTGTTGTGCAGACAGGACAGATATTACCACAGCCTTTTAGTCAGGCAGCTTAGCAACACATTTTGGAAGAATGGGGAACGAGTGGACAAAAGCACCAAATTATATATTATCGTCCAACATTGATAGCATAACTTTTTGCCCATTAATTTAATACGTTAAAATATTTTAGAAAATTTACCAATACATCTGTACGTGTTTTATACCATAGAAATGTTTACTATTTAATATTGTAATATTAAATGCTAATTACTATATTGAGTATTATACCATTTCTGTATTATGCATTATACATAACAAATAAAATACTATGATTATCTATCTATACATTAAACAAATGTTTGAGTTTAATTTTGTACAGCCTTTAAACTGTTCTTATTGGCGGATCGCGCTCGTGTATTGGAATGGGAGTTTCAAACTTAAACAGAAATGTATGCCCCGTAATTAAAGGTTTTGATACTGAACTCTGCATTTTCATCAACGCAATGATTTGTAGACAAGGAACTAAAGAAGTCAACATAATCTATAGCTCAATAAACGCTACATTTAATAATATACACTACATGGCGTATCCATAACTATAACTATTACTACTAGAAGGATTGCGTTGACAATGAAATTACCTGTTACAGCTTTTCAAAACGTTAGGCCTGTATACCGGTATATGGCTATTACTCAAACGCTTTTTATTGAACTTGTTTTTCAACCGCATTCCACATGATTTATCAACATGGTCTAATTCTGATTTATTCACCACGAATAATGACACTAAATAATTAAAAGTAGTAAAAAGATACATGTAGCAATCAGAATTAAAATAAACACAGGTACATGTATATAGGATTTATTAATCAGAACTGAAATATAGTCGAGTTTGAGAACGTATAATTCATATTAATCAGAACTGAAAAAGACGTTTCGAGTCAATAAAATATACTAATGAGGTCAAAAAGGCGATTTTGTGTCAATATGACATACTAATCAGAATTGAAATACCGGGGGTAGATCCATTCTGAGCAAAATGAAGTACTAAACACTAAAAATATATTGGGTCCATCTGCATAGAGTTATCAATACAGTTGAAGAATTCCAATTGTATGACAATTTGGTGATTTAACGTGAAGATGATGATGATCATGATGGCCATTGGTGGGTGGCCATGAAGCATACAGACAGACAGACTATGTCAATAATTATTTTCGTGATGACTGTGTCGGTACTGTCGACGGTAGTGTCGTTGGTACGTCGTCGTATTCTTCTCCAGGTTTGTACGCGATACCTAGCGCATGGCGCCGTTCTGCTTCTTCAATCTCAGCCCTGCAAATATGAACGGAACGAATTGGTAAACGTACGGTACTGCATTGTAATACAAAGGTATAGGAATAAACTCTTAATAAATGACACTTGGTCACAGAGGAAACCCGCTGCCACCACATAGCCTACTCTTGTTCGAATAACAGCAATGGATATTTTATGTCACTGTCCCACAGACATGTTAGCTAACCCAACGGTCATTGATAGCCAGTCGGCGTAATTAATGGGTAATAAAATAAGTAAGTAGGGCCTATTATGTGCGTGCATGGGTGTTAACTCCTTTTATTTGGTTGGCACGTGCTCATATTATATGAAATACACTAATAAAAGGCTACGAGAAATCACTGACTGTTTTAAATAACGTATGCACTCCTTTTCATTATAAATAGTTGCAATTCTGAGGGGTGTGGCGCCGTATTTGTCTGCTCGGTCTATTGACACGTGTGCGGTATGCAGTGTGCGCAGTGACGTCAGTTTCCCCGCCTCTGCTGCACAGTGGGCAGGCGTCCAGCCAGTTTGAGTTCTTGCAGTTCCCTTGGCGCCATGTTCAAGAAGCAGACGTATTCCTTCCACAAATCCTATATTAAAATAGAATCGCAATAGTTATACCATACTTGTCACTATACCTGTAGTAAGGTTGAGGTCATTGACCAAAATAAACCATCTAGAGGACGATGAGGAAATGGGATATAATTTGTCGCTGGCATTCAAAATACACATAAAGTGTTCAATATTGGGTTTACGTATTATAATTGTTTACATGTACGGTCGGTTGCCCATAAGTAAATTTACACACGTAAGTAAATTGCAAAATTGCTAAGCATTCGCATGATGTTAACAAATGGTGAGTAATTTATTAATTATAATCGTTCCCTAGGTTCATTTAGAGTGTATATAAAGATATAAAGGTTATTGGCTGTGGTGTGTACTACCCTGTCTGTGAAAATGTGCATAATCCCTTACTGCTAATCACGAAGAGTAGGCCTATCTTATGTAGGCTTAGTAGCTGCGGATGCTGGACGTCCAACTCCAATAGCTAATAATTAGTAATGCTTATGGTCCAGTGGTGTTGTTAAACAAACCAACCTTTTAAAAACCAATTTGATCTTTGTTGTGTATGGACTAACCCATTAATGAATGGGGAGGGTACCCTGGGAAGGGGTGGGGAACCCAATTGGGAATAACATTATTACAATATTAAAAATAGCAAAAGCAGCTTATGCAAACTATGACTTTAAGAAACAAAAAAACAAAAAATTTAATATACACAATTATTATACTATATAGGTACTGGTAAATTGCGGCTGAAAATATCGCAGTCAGAACGACGAATTACCTTTGGCGCATGCCCAGTGAAGTGGAGTCCTGTCACACCAATCATAATCTTTTTGATTAGCATCAAACTTGCCACTCTTTAGGTAGTCCTGCAATGCGTCAAAGTCATTGGTAGCTGCCGCTTCGTGCAGCTCCATGAACGACATTTCATTCCAACATATACGTCTACTGCGAGACTTCGATTTTACTACAATTGAGACAAAACATGTAATTATAGTCACTAATAGGCTAAGTCTTGGCATCTAGGCTACATGTAGGCTATGTATTCACATTGAGAGTGATTTCATTAATATACTAGTAATTTTAAAGATATATAAATAAGGCAAACATAATTAAAACATAAAAATATCAGTTTTAGAGCGGTGCACTGCATAGGCATGTTGAACCTTTACTAACTTGATCCGTCAAAAACTATTTGCTGCCTATATATAGTGAATTGGACTTGAATACCGAGGGTTCGGAAATAATGCGGTATCGCTTTATTCATGAAAAAAATATATATATATTTTAAGCGTCACATAACTAGTATACTACACGTCTAAACAAATCCTGGAAGTGGCGTGACTTCAGCCAAAATAATTATGTTGGAAGATAATTAATGAGCAAATATATAAATTTGAAGATATCTTAACAAACCGTATAATTATATTTTGTCCCGATGTAAAATCGATTTTAAATTATTATTATACAGCTTTTATTTTGAATTCTTACATAATTTGATGTGGACAGGGCGAGGGTGAATTTACAATTAGCCTAGCTGCTCCGACTTGAAAGCGAATTGAGTGGACTAGCAAACCGAATTATACGTAGGTGTGGACCGCAGGCATTGACATCTTTTTAAAAGTGTTTCGTTTACGTATGTTTGTCTATACCATTATATAGTACATGTATTTTTTTAAAAAGGCCTATAGAAAAACATACAAAAAATATACAAACAAATACAAAATTTGTTTTGTGTCAAGTGCCTGTGGTGTGGACAATGGTTATTTGTTACCGTATAATAATGCTATAGACGATTACCTAGGCTATTGTGTGATCGCTTCATGATTGTTCCTCTTCTTCAGATATAATATATTATGATTATACACTTTATAATAATTTTGCCAAAAACATACAACAGTACGCAATAAACTAGTTTAAATATTATAGTTATGACGTCATTATCAATCCAAACACTGTCACTGTACTGTCAGTGTTATGTCATTGTCCGTGACTTGTATAATAGATACTCGATTTTAATTCACCTGGTATGGTAATCCCGTTACATTTGACATTATCAGCAAAGGATCTTTAAGTATGTACTATGTTCGATACATTCTAAAGCATTATATATTCTAAAAGAAGGGTAATACTAGTATTGAATAAAGTTAAAAACATAAAATGAAATGTTCTACAAAGACATATTATATATAGGGCCTATAATATATAGGCTATTATGTACTACGTGTTAAACAAAGTGCGCGCATGTTAATACAGATGTTCTATTGTTAATAATACACACACACACGCACGCACGCACGCACACACACACACACCATTAAAGTCCATATCCTGACAAAAGAAGTCCTAACTAAACAGATGATTTAACAGATAGTTAAAGTTTATGTAACGACGCTTCTTCCGCACACTAATTAATACTATAAATAACTCATCTGCCTTTGGATATCACGCACAGGCTACTCTCACAGATTAGCAACAAGGGATATTTTATATGCACTTTCCCACAGACATCACAACCTTTTATGTACCGGTCGGGTTTCACAGATTGGAACGGGAAATATCACAACTGGTTCACTGCGGATCGATTTTTCTACTTCGTCCTCACGTGAACGCTAAAATCGCTTGCATTGATCTAGGTCCCGCTCAGCATAATCGATAATCAATATAGAAGCACAATTTGTCATAAAATAATCAGATCCGGTTGTGACAAACGAAAAACAATTAATTAATTAAAAGAAAGAAGAAATAATAATGTTTTTCAGTCATTGATCCACTTGACATAATGCGATTGTCTGAAGAACCTGAGATTCAGAGCAGAAGAGTGAGTTAAGACTCGGTAACCATACATTGTACTGAGCAAGTCGAGGACCGTCAAGAGGCCACAATAATAAATATCTAGGCTAATCCAGGTTTGGCGCTAAACCAGGACATAGTCAATGTCAAAATCATACTTTATCACTGTTCATAACGCAAAAAAAAAGAACCAAATATATGTTTTAATGTGAGGATAAAAAGCTGACTACAAATAAAAGAAGAAAAGCAAATTATTTTAAAGTCTAGTAAATGTATAATAATATAGAGAGAAAAAACTTGCTATTGGATGTCAATCACACGTTTATGTTGACACATGGTCTCGGAAGATACCCGCTGCTGCCATTATAGGATATACAGTAATACTCTTATTAAATAATAACCAGGGATCTTTTATATGCACTTTCCCATAGACAGGATAGCACAAACCACGTGCTTTGATGGACCAGCTGTGGCTCACTTGTTGGAACGGGAAATAACCCAACGGGTCCTCTTAGCAGGATCGATCGTTCGACTCAGTCGGGCGCTCTTACGCTGAGTTACGTTACAATGCCATGCATGCTTTCATACTATTAGTATATTACACGAACTTCTGTTCGGGGCCGACAGACGTGGCTGACGTGTTTGAAATCTCAATTGGATAGAAGCACGTAGTATAAGATATAACTAACCACTACACCACTGACGCTGGCCAGTATGTGACAGTGTTATTTCCTACGGTCATATAAAATCAATTCTATCTTTAGGAAAATTCAAGTGATCTTGGCAAGTTGCCTTGTATGTGTATGTACTAAACCACGTCGTGTATCGCAACACGGATTAATTATAGGCCTACTTCAATGCCAACTAAAATTGTTCAGCCATGCGAGTAACATTATAAGTCATAACATTTTGTGCGAGAACTCGATGAAAGTAATACATCGCCAAGTAAAATGATAAACGACTACAACCCCCACAAGTTCAGTAATCTTCTTCTAAAAACACTTGAAAGTTTGTGAGTAATAATCAAACATTACCTTGTCATTGAAAACGGTCATTTCAGGGAGTTGACACGGTACTTCGCCGATTATCAAGCGTCCCTCGCAACGTAACGAGCGACTGACTGACACACTGCGTGGGGCGATCGATAAAACATACTGCGTGTTTGATCAATAATGGCCGTCGCCTGAACGTAAAGACGTAAACATAACAGGACATACACGCGTAAATAGATTATATTTGCTAGTCAACCACCCATGTAATAAAGCTCCCGTTATATTGTGTCACCTTTTGTCTTTACTCTCATGTACGCTTTTCAGTTGAGAGTAACAGGGCTACCAACTATCCGGAATTTTCCGAAAACTCCGGAATTTTCAACCCATATCCGGAAAACCGGAATTGATATCAAATATCCGGATTTTTTTTCAAAATCTATACCAAAAATATTTCTGATCAAC
>JAULBR010046577.1:0-14835 GCA_032355825.1 Melanodrymia aurantiaca
GTCTAGTTTACGACTAGTTGTAGACGTAAACGTAAGTAGAGAAATTTCGATCGCTAACTGTTAGTGATACGACTATTCCCACCAAAAAACTGTGTTTTGCCATTTCCGTCTACATGAAACAGAAACATGTTATTATTTGTGTGCTGGCAGTCAAATAGCTACTAATAAGTGAAATGTAACACTAACCTAAGCCTGATACGCTGCTGCCTTTATGAGAATACTTGCATCCCGAGACTGTGCAATAAGTACCGGTCTTGCAAGAAGGGTGGATGTACAGACACGTCTCTCCATATCGGCAATTTGGAAAATTTCTACAAATAAACATATCTTAATATCAAAATTTATATTCAGAAAATCTACGAAATTCAACTTTAGATAGAGACAATGTGTAACGTCACAACTGGAGTACATAAATTAATAACCATCTGCTACTGGATGTCAAACACACAGTTGGACCACTGGTTGGAATGAGGGGAAAAAAATCACAATACATGTATGTCTACTGAAGATTGATCCTCTGACTTGTGCATCTCGATTGGACTCTCAAGCACCAACAGCGGGGTATAGCTCAGCAGTAGAGTGTCTGCCGGAGGTTCGATAGGTCGACGGATCAATTCTCCTCAGTGGACCCATTGGGTTATTTCCGATTCCAACCAGTGATCCACGACTCGTACATTGAAGGCTGTGGTGTGGGCTATCATGTGGGAAAGTGCACATAAAAGATCCCTTGGTGTTACTCGAAGAAGAGTAGCCTATGTAGAGGCAGCAGGTTTCCTCTATGACCAAGTGTTGAAATTACTGCGTTTGACATCCAATAACCGCTGATTAAAAATCGTGTTCCAGTGGTGTCGTTAAACAAACAAACTTTAGCACTGAAATAAAAAACCGGCTCTCTCAATTTGAGAAGTTAAAAAAAGAAAAAGGTTACAGTCGAGTCAGATAATTCCGTACACATTTGGCATTTATAGCTCTGGCAAGATACCACTGTCGTTAATAGCCTAAGCAAGAATGAGAATAAATTCCTTTTTCTAAAACAATAGATGGCTGGCATTTTTTCTGCATTATGACATCCCATAGCCTAAGCACACATGAACAATATTGTGAACTAAAGATATAAATATAGCTAAAAAGCTTGAAAATCTATGATGCTAAGATAGTCCCTACCTGCAAGGTTTATTATATGGATTGACCTCATTAGCTGGCTTGTTGACCTCTCCGATACCTGAAAGGTATGTTACAAAATGATTAGAAAGGTGAAGACATACACAATTTACAACATATTGCTACAACATAACATTTGCAAATATTTTATAAATTGCAGTTCGGAAAAAGAAAATCTCTTTAATAAAAATAGTATACTACAAGACCAAAGCATACATGGTGTACCCTACTACCATACAGGGTGTGCACATTACGGTCGCCCGGTCGCCCATGGAAATTCAAAATAGCCTCGGGCAAGTCAAAATCTTATCATGTGTCGCCTGCATAGCTACCGAAAATTTAAAGTGCAATTTAAGTAAGGTTTTTTGAAAAACAAAATTCGGTCGCGGGCCATTCAAAAGTTGTACGGGTGAGTCAAAGTGTTGCTGTGAGTGGCCCGATTGGCAAGTAAAAAAATATCCCAAGTGCATACCCTGCCATACCAAAACATACCTACTACTATACCAGGAACAGACTGACGGCAATGATCATATTCACAGATTTCTGTTTCTGGAGATTAATCAAAAGACAGCCTAGTTACTATATAGTTATTCACAGATTTATTTCTCCGGGGATACATGTTTCAACAGACAAGCCATCTTCACGAGCCAAGATATACCATTCCGTCTATTCATAAAAGTCCCATGGCTAGGAAAGATGTAGACAACCTAGCTACCATGACCATGTTCATAGTTCTGTGTACAGAGAGGCATATATCAACAAACAACCTAGCTACCATGACCATATTCAGATGTATGTGTCCAGAGATGCATATATCAACAAACAACCTAGCTACCATAACCATATTCAGATTTCTGTGTCCAGAGATGCATATATCAACAAACAACTTAGCTACCATGACCATATCCGGATGGATACCTACCAGCAGATCGTTTGTCGTGACTGTATTGACAAGTTTTCACAATGCAGTTAGAGCTGGGGCACGGAGGATGACGAAATCTACACACTTTCTGATTGCAATTAGGAAACTTCCTGAAACATAAAATAAAGTTTGTTTGACACCACTGGAACACAATGATTATTAATCAGTGGTTATTGGATGTCAAATGCACAAAAATATACATGTATATACATCAAAAAAAATTCAAACCTAATTCGATAATGTCATCAACTATTTAATTTCATACAGTCCATTTCATTATCTGCAGATGTCAAAGTACATGTATGCAATATACTCAACAAAAGTTAGAGATACACACGTAACGGAACACTAACGGTTTCAAAATGTACATTAAGTTTGCATTAGACAAAATTAAATAAGAAATATTTCATGATCTCTAATTTTTTTTGAGTATATAACACTGAATACATAGGTGTTTTAATTATTTGAATTTAGTGAACGTCTGACAAAAAAAGTTACTGGTTTACAAAGGCTTTTTTTATTAATGACAAAAGATACATACGAGCATAGGTCTGTTGGTTGCACCGGTTTCTGTTGACCTGGTTTGCCGTCTTTCAACAATTTGTCCAAATCATGTAACAATGATGATTTGCTGTTGTCTGAAAAACACAAAAACAAACAAAAAAACTCAGTCTAAGACAAAACAATCAACATGAACATACAACTGACCACAGTATCCGGGAACTACATCCTGGAACTACCCACAGTATCCTAGAACTACCTACAGTATCCTAGAACTACCCACAGTATCCTAGAACTGCCAACATGATAATAGAATCCAGGATAGCATTCTAGAATTTATCATTTTACTAATGTTAATATCCTAGATTCGATCATAGTATCCTATATAGAACAGATATTACTATTATTGAGCATCTTAGTTAAAGCATGGGGAGATAACTATTTCAACCTCAATTATACTTACAGGATCCTGGAAAGTAATCTTCCACGTAACACACTTTACCCAATACAAAATAGTTTTTCAAAATGTAAATAGAACTATAGTCCATATGTAGAGAATTTTGTAGTTAGACAGCTTTTCCCCAAGATAAAGCTGGAGCATATCGCTTATGCCATGCCAAATTAATTCTCTGTTTTGTGTCCACCCAAATTTTAAAATGGATGGAAGTGTTTTACAAACAACACAAACTAGGTAAATTTTCAACATAAACAATATGATCAATGATTTTAGATAAAATAAAATAATGCAATGTTATTAGAATAGGATATTAATTTAATGCTTGTCTATGTACAGTAATTAGTACACCTGTGTGGCCATTTGATGTCTCACACAGAGATCCATGTTTTTTTAATTTTTATATATATTTATATTAGTCATATATAAAGAAGGCATAGTGATGATAAAGAAATCATAGTTAACATTTATTCATCAAGATTTATCTTAATATTTGCTTGATGCAACAAGATGATATGGGATGGGAAGCATCAATAAGTATTACAGAGATCTCAATTTAGTCATGTGGTTTGAAATTTTATGTTTAGAGTTTTACCTGTAAATAATCAGATAGCAATTACGTTCGAGTCAGGTAATTGTGAAAAATATACAAAATATCTGAGGATTTACACCTTTAAATGAAGATTGCATTGTTTATGACAAACTGAAAATGTTCTTGCAAAACATTTTTATATGTGATGTCTTGGTTTAAATACAAATAAAACAAATTCTATTATATATGCAACATGTTTATGGCAATGATTATTATCGACAGTGATATACATGTCTGTAGATGTGATCATCACAATTTATGTGTAAAGTTTATTAATTTATCACTGTATCAATTGATCTAATCAAGTTGCATGCTTTAACATGTCTTGGTCATGAGGTTACCAGTACACATAGTTAGCTTTTAATAGTGTTGGGCTATAATCTCCAGGCTTTTGCCAGTCATTCTCTTATCGTCATTTCTATTGAGTATTCATTTTTATGCAAAAATAAAAACATGAATTAAAACAAAATAATTAAATAAATACAAAATACAAATAAAAAACCCAATAGCATACATAATTAAGTGAATATGTTTGTTGCATACACAGAAATTAATGTATGGGGAAATATTCACCAGCAATGATATTGTTTATATATTAACTATCGAAACCGGAAACTTGCTGAACCCACATCAAGTTTTGAGATTTAACTAAGTTAAACTATACAATTTCATTGATTATTGATCAGAGATCCATGTGAAATAATTTGTATATTGGTAACGACCTGTTTTATTATTCAGTTATAGATCAAAGTAGATAATCATGCAATGGTTATCTTTCAAACTGGTATGGTTGTGGATTATTCATTACAATACACAATCATTTATGACAAGCATATGGGCATTATTGGCAACTTCCTTTAGATAGATAATAGGCTACTCACAGTATATATTAGATACATGATGGGCTTATGGCAGCTTACTTTACATGGAACATGGGCTATTGACATCTTACTATAAAAAGATAATGGGCTAATAGTAGCTTACAAAGGTACTATAGATAGACGATAGGTTATTGGCAGCTTACTTCAGGAATAGATGGGCTATTCACAGCTTATTTTAGATACATAATGGGCTATTGGAAATTTACTTTAGATATAGCTGTGGGCTATTGGCAGCTTACTTAGATGTGGGCTATTTTCAGCTTACTTTAGATACATGATGAGCTATTGGAAATTTACTTTAGATATCGATGTGGACTATTGGCAATTTACTGGCGATTAACAATTTACTTTAGATATAAATGTGGGCTAATGGCAAACTTATTGTACATACATGATGGGCTATTAAAAATTTACTTTAGACATAGATGTGGGCTATTGGTAGATTATAGATGTGAAATAATGGCAGCTTACTTTAAATACAGGAGACTGAAAATTTTACTTTTGATATAAATGTGAGCTATTGGCAGCTTACTTTAGATACATGATGTGCTCATAGCACCTTTATTTAAATAAATGATGTCTTAATGGTAAAATACTTTAGAAAGATGATGGGCTATTATCAGTTTACTTTAGATAGATAAAGGAATATTGGCAGTTTACCCTAGATACACAATGGGTTATTGTGGTATTGGCAGCTTACTTTATATAGATGATGTCATTGGTAGTTTACTCTAGATACATGATATCCTATTGACAGTTTACTTTAAATATACGACGAGCTAGTGGCATCTTACTTTAGAAATATGACATTCTATTGGCACTTGACATGTGCTACTTGCAGTTTAAGATATATGTTATTGACTTTAGATACATCACTGGCTATTGACAGTTTGATTTAGATACATGATGGCCCATTAGGAAGGTAATAGCTACGGCTGGCTGATTTAGATTACTAGTGAGCTGCTAGCCATTAACTTCAAATAAATAATGGGCTAATTGGCAGTTTACTTGAAATATAAGAAGAGCTATGCAAGTGGATTAGTTCAGACAAAATATATCATTGGCAGCTTAAATTAGACAAATTTGTTATTAGGTAATGATATTTTAAACTTACTAAATAGATAACTGGTGGACTATTGGCACATTACTTTAGGTACATGATGGCTTACTGAGCTGATGAAATAATGTAATTTTATGCAATATAAATTATACATGATGGGTTTACTTTATGATTAACAATCGGCAGTTTACTTTAGATAAAAGATGAATTGTGGAAGTTTACTTCAGATAAATGATGGGCTATGAGATTTACTTCTGTCAGTTAAATAGTGAGCAAAGGCATTGATGGGCTAAAGGTAAATCTCTGGGTAGATAATGGGTTGTGTTTACATGAGATAAATTATGATTAAGAGTGTTTTTGTGAACATATGTGATTTATGAATAGTTGAGTTTAGATAAATGATGCACTTTACTTTAGATAAATGGATATGATTGGTTTAGACAAATGATTGCATAACAGCAGTTTAGTTTAGAAACATAGTGGGACAAGTAGTTTAAGTTTAGACAACGATGGACTATGAGTGAGTTAGTATAGATGAATTATTAGATATTAGTGGTTCAGTGTACACAATGATAGAACATAACTGATAAATGATTAGGTATATAAGTGCATTAGTTTAAATAAATGATGGGATAGGAAAGGTTAGTTTAGATAAGTTTTTTTTAGTTTAGACAACGATGGATACTGAGTGAGTTAGTATAGCTGAATTATTAGATAGAAGTAGTGCAGTTGAGATAATTTAGATGTAGATTGATATAATGTAGATAAATGATTACCTATAAATAAATATGAGTGGTTTACATTAAATAAATGATAGGTTTAGTTTAAGACAATGAATGAATATGAATGATTTGATTTAGAAAAATTATTAGATATAAGCGAATTAGCTTAGATAAATGGTGGAATGGGATTGGTCTGTTAGATCAAACAATGGACAAAAGTGGTTTAATTTAGACAACTGATGGAATAGTGTAATTTAATTTAGATAAACAATGGATATTATTGGTCTACTTTAGATAAAAGAATGCTTTTGTTTAGATTAAGAATAGGACGAGTGGTTGAGTTTAGATAAATGATGGTTTGCTAGTGTTTTAGTTTAGATAAAGAATTGGATAATGTTTTAGTTTACATAAATGATAGTTTGATAGTGTTTTAGTCTAGATAAAGAATGGGATGAGTTGTTTAGTATAGATAAATGATAGATTGCTAGTATTTTAGTTTAGATAAAGAATAGGATGACTTGTTTACTTTAGATATACTGTTGATTTTGAAGTGGTTTAATTTAAATAAAGCATCCATCAAAATTAATTCTTTAAAATGTTCATTAGGCAATAGATGGTGATATTTATTTTTTTCTAAAAAAATATCTTAAAATGGCTTTCTAGCGTTAAAACAATGTGTGAAAAATTATCCTTTATTTTGTACTGGTACAAATTTGGTAACATAATTTGATGTCATGAACTCAACCAGCCTCAGCATCCCTTATTCAATATTGTACCTTGAGAGGAATATGAAGGATCCTTTTAATCTTACATAAATGATGGTTAATTTTTTATTTTTATTTTAGAATACCTGACTGCAAACATTGGTTCAGTTTAGACAAATAATGCTTAAGAATAACTTTGTTCACACTTGAGACAAGTCACAGCGATTTTGTTAAGATAAATAATTAAATTAGCTATTAGTGGTTTACATAATAAAAACATTAAGTTTGGTACTTTGGAAAACGATTGGCTACTTGTATGGGAGATTTACCCGGTATTCAGATAAATGATGGGATTATGAGATGATCACTTCAGAAAAATCACATAATCAAGGTTTCATTTGGTAAGTCTTGAGTACTGTTAGGCAAACATTTACAGAGGTCTTGGTATACAATTATGTCAATATATACATGAAAGGAGATTAAATGTGGCATACAGACCGTACAAAAATACACCTGGAGACGTGGAAGTATTATGGTAACTGTCGGTAAACATATGTACCACAGTAATACATGATTGTGTAGGAGTGAATGCAAAAATTGCAGTAAAATTACTTAAACAAAATATAATTTCTTTTAATGGGATTTTTTATTCTATATTTTTTTATTTGACCATAAAATATGAAAATGATTGTCAAATCTACTGTGTGCTACTTCTAATAAAACCTCTGATATGTGATTCACTTTTGATGAATTAGGTGCAATAAGTGCTTTACTAGCTATATGTCAGGTATTATGATGAACTTTGGTAGACCATGCTCAGGTTGAGGGGTGTGGGTGACGTGGTTGCTTTAACCTTCAGTGGATGTAAACACCCAAAACTTTTGGATATTAGCTATAGTAACCTTTAGATTAATAAAGGGTAATAAGTAGTTGACTGTAGGAGTTTACTTTTTTAAGATCAATTATCTGCAATAAGTGGTTTACTGCAGATAAACATTGCAAAAAGAAGTACTCACTCAATAGATGTCCAGTGTGCCAAATGTTTATAACAAAATAGCATAAAAACAATAATACATAAGAAAATACCATTGGTGGATGCCGGATGTTGCGTTCTATTGTGTTGAGATCCAACTGGCTGTGACATGTTCTGCATCTGGAAGCTACAAAGCACGGATAGAAAACAAGTCTTGTAGGAATCCTGCAACAATGCTATGGTTAAAAGGGGGAACTATTTTTTTTATTACAAAAGTGTAGTGTAATAAGTAAGAATGCATTTTTGTAACATTATTGTTTATATTTATTAACAGTGTAAATGAAAATCCAAGCAATATTTTTTAGACATTATTCTTAGAACATTTTAGTTGAACTTCTTGTGTCAGTGTAATGAAGGAGCAGTGTTTGACAAATTCAATAGCCCTCGATTCGAGCTAATTTTTGTTTTTTTGGTCTGGGATAATAATTTATTAATTATGAGTTATATTACTATATTATACATAAACCGATAGTCCCAACTTCTAGGACTAGAGACTCAAATATTGGTCGAACACTGCAAGTTAAGTTCTTTTGCTGTTGTTCTTCAGATGATTGAGGTTAAATGATATTACTGTAGACTGAAGACAATATATACTACTAAATTCATGGTTAAAATAGACAAATCTTGTATCAGGGACATTTGATCACTTCACCTAATACACCTTTCAAGTATTCTACGTTACAGAAGATACATCAAACTCTTTTAAAAACACATTCATTTTATGTATGTTTGCACTAATTGCTTTTATGTGAAGCAATGATATTGATAAGATGCAAAACAATTGTATTCATTAGACTATATAACCTATTGTTTACATTATTGTATCAAGTTAAACCAATAAAATACCAATAATCTATAAAGTTAATAATATTTAACCATCCAACATTATTATCCAAAGCAATAATTTCTTAAAAAAACACAAAGAAGGCATCGGAAACACTGCATATCCCCGACCGGTTTGTCTGACATTAGTCCACAAAAGTAAATATGAAGATCCTAACTTTTAAGACAGAATGATGAAACTGATAAAACACAATCATTCATAAATCCTATTTTTAGTAACTGTCACCTTAAGTTTTGGTACAGGCAAAAGTTGAACTCGTTCAAGAAATTGTAATGATAATATATTCCTATGTGAAGTTTGATGAAAATCAGATGAGAAATGAAGATTTGTAGAGTGGTGAAGTCGTAGTTTCTATTTTTATGAACAGTGACCTTGACATTCCATTCCTACATGTATATGTGAAATTTGATGAAAATCGGATGAGAAATGAAATTGGTAAGTGGTGATGCTGTGCATTATATGTAAGTACATACGGGTACGTACTTACGGTCGAGATGCTATAACCAATCGACGACTCGTCGTGATGTTATAATATATCTTGCATGTCTTTGCTTAATATCATAATTTATTAAATATTTTTATCAACTGTTTCACATAATTCTGCTCATTGAATCAGCAAAAGTAAACTTCAATATGTGGGTAATGCCGTTCTATTTAGATCATTTCAATATGTTTGAAAATAGGGCATTTGAGAAATATAGGTGGATACATCTAACAAGCATGGATTCTGTGATGCATAGTCCACTTAGCTCTAGTAGTTTTTGTGTTTTGTATTGCAATGTAAATACATTTGACATTACTTTGATCAACCGATTCTGTTATTCTTCAAGTTATGGAATAATATAAAAGTATATTTTATTCTTTAAAACTATATTTTTGGTAGCAAAAAAAACTGCCAAAAATGTTCACCCTGTATCATTTTAATTATTTATTTGCAATGTTTTATTTAAAATTAATTCTAGCTTATATCATTTGCAAGGTTTATTTTAATGCTGAAATATTTAAGTTATTTTAGTACTAAATTATTTTAATTGCAAGTTTTTATTTTAATACAATTTTAAAATTATATTATCATAAATTTTATTTTAATACTATCTACTACAAGAGTATAAATTTAATATTTAATTTGCAAGGTTTATTTTTAAGTTTACTTATTGATTTTAATACTAGATAGAGTAATTCACGTGCAAAGTTTTATTTTTAAACACAAGAGTATTTCATTTGCTAGATTATAATTTAATAATAGAGCATTTCATATGTAACAGTATATTTCGATACTTGACCAAAAGTAATTTATTTATCAATGGCTCTATTATAATACTCAAATATTACATCTGCACTCTTTATTTTACATGTATACTACTGAAAGATAATACATTTGTACATGTAAGCTTTAGTTTCAAGCATATTTCATAAGCAAGCTTTTTATTTTAATGTTTACAAATCGGCAAGATCAAGCAAAATACATTTGAGAAAATACATTTGTAGATTATTTGAAAATCCATAAACTTCAGTGGCATGGTTATAAATCTGTTAGTGTCATGTTTCAGGAAGTGTACAGTTTTGAAACATACCAGGCCATTCTAAGGTTACATCAATTTTAGTAAATATTATGTTATAATTCAGCAAAAGTAAACAAATTTTGTTAAAAATATAAACCTTTTTCAGGAAAGCACTATTGACACCAATAGTTTATAATACATTATCAACATAACTTTATATTGAAAAGCAACCCTTAGTTTACACATTTAACTAGGTTTTTCACTCTTTAAATATTATATGTAATTAGGTATATTGGTAGTTTCTTTAGAATGTCAGTGTATTATATCAAATTTGTTTGTTTGCATGTATATATCGATTGAATAAGGATTATATTATTATTACGATTATGCTATTACTAAATAGTTAATGGCATTCAATTTTTAAAATTCTATATTTTTATATTTCTTAAGACATAGAGTAAGAGTATTTTTGTGACAGTCATATGTAAAATTTGAAGAACAAATGTTTCATAAAGAACTTTCAGGATTAAAATTCCACCAACACGGAGAATTGATTCACAAGGGGCCTGTTTCACAAAAGTTTGCATGACCAATTTTAGTAGATTTATTTACAAATTACAGTTAGTAAAATATATTTTTTGGATTTTACAAAATCTTAGTGAGTATATATATTTTGAATATTTATATAGACATAAACTATATCTTTTCTGTATTTATATAGATTTAATATAATTTTTTCTTTATTAGTTAACTGAAGTATTGCATTTTCTGTATTTGTATAGATGTTAATATTATCTTTTCTATAGTTAAATAATCTTCGGTATAATTTTTTCTGTATTAACATATACCATGATAATCTTTTTAGATTGATAGACTGCAATATTACCGTTACTATATTTATGTCTTATTATTGCCTTTTCTGTATTTTTATCTATAGACCATAATATTCAGTTTTATATACCATATTATATTTTCCATAATTACATGGACTGTACCATTAGTTATTAACTTCCCTATTTATACAGACCATGTTATGTTTTTCAGATTTACATATACAGTGACATTAATATTTATATATATTAACATGTAAATATATTTTAATATTTCTTTTCTGTGTTTACATTTACGGAGTGTACAGAGAACAAGTTAATGATCAAATGCCTATATAACTGGCCAAATATTTTCATTTATTATTCATGAATTAGAAATGTTTTAAATGTACATTGTTGTTAAATTTCATCGAGATTTGTTTATTGTCATGAATCATCGTTTGATCAATGTAAATGTAATGTTTGATAGTGAAATGAATAAATTGATTGAAAACATTGCATTTATATACAAAGGGATAAAAGTTATTCAACTTACCAGGTGGTCTTGTTAAGCAAGACAGCTTAGAGTACAATACAACAATGGTAACTAGATTTTACCAATGAAGAATGTTTTGTCACGATAACAATGTCACATAAAAGCAAATCCTACATGTATCAACTTCCATCACCACAAAATAAAATTGACGATTTTGTTTGTTTTAAATATAATAACCAAACCTGGGAGAAATTGTACCTTCCATGATCTGGCACCCACACTTTTTGTTGGCCTAAACCAGTTTACGCAGACAGTCAAATCTTATATACATAACATAACTTTCTTTTCATAACCACTTCACACCGTTTATTGTTCGAATGTTGAACATTATCTTTGTCGGAGCTAATGAAGTCTTTTCAATTTAGCCTATTATCCTTTATTCTTCCAATTTTAATTGTACACATCTTACCAAGCTTATAACAGCTGAATAAGCTAGTCTATATGATTCACTCAGCACCATAGATTAGTACAATACAATTATTTTGGCAGATATGTGACAATTTTTTCAGAAATTTTTTAAACGAATATTAATAAAAGGTTTTGGCATGTATTCATTAAAAACTGTTTCTTAAAAAAAGCTATATACCATCCTGTTCACAAAGGAAACATGACCTCCCTGAGAATAATAGATTGAAACAAATTGTTGGTTTCCTGTTTATAATCAAGTAAGTTTAACATCTAGACCATTGGTTAGTTAATTAAAATTGTTAAGATAGTTAAAAAAAAGTAAATATTATCGAAATTAAATAACCTGAACAAATAATTTATCAGACATCTACCAACTTTCGAGATTGCATATCTAAACACGATAACACAGGTAACTTGCAACTTTGGCAATAGAAATTGTATAACCAAATGGACGAAGATATATAAAACAGTTATACTTATGTGAAGATGGATATCACATTCACAAGAGAATCACAATCCCATAAGGAAGGTGACCAGATTCTACCCAGATGTTGGGGAGACATTGTAACCAAATATTAAAATGTTGAACTTTACACAATTTGAGAATTTTGTAAAACTATACAAATACTTTTTCTTATGTTATAAATTTGTTTAGCATTTATTTGAGAGAAATAACTGTCATACCCTCTCACAGTGACTTTACGCCTACTCTCCTATTAGTTCTAACAACACCGGCCAAAACACTGTCTGTTCACTGACATCACGTGAGCAGATTCACCTCACTGTGTTCACTGACAGACTAACATTAGTTGGCCAGTGTTGTGTAATTTAAAAGACGGTTGGTTTAATCTGGACGTTGGGTCACGAGGTAACCCTGAACACAGTAAAGACATGAGAAATGAGAAGAAGTGTAGACGTGTACCTCGATGACTTCTTACTGGCAGGTGGTTGTGCCTTTATTGCCATGAGGCTGGGCAAAGCAGATGGTGCTTCTGAAGCAGTCTGCTTCACCTTGGCTACAATAGAACAAAACACATGCTACATGTATACAGGAAAACATTATGACAACCCGATGAATAGGCCATGGAAAAGCCCCAAAATTTTTTAGAATTTTGTGACTGCACTCGACTGTCGTTGCAAACTAATTTTTACAAAGCATTGGGACAAGAAACAGGCTGCAAAATGATCGCGATGCAATATTATTACTCATTTTATATAAGTGCTAATCAAATTTCAGTAGTTGCTTTTCCATTCTCCATCCAGTAAAAAAACCCCTGCTAATGACAATCTTAAAAACAAATTGGACCTTGAGAAAACAATTTATGTTGAAAGACAACGTTCAGAACAGTGCAGGTGATTATAAGGAATTGGCTGTGAAGAGGACTGGCAATACAATTTCTGTGTGTGATGGCAATAAAATTGCATAATAGGCTACATCAATTTTGTAATTTAGCATTTACTGCAGCATTGCCAACGTGGATTTCAAGGGCTGTGAAATCAGTTTTCTTATAAAAATATACAACTTTCAATGAAACAAACATTGACCGTTTCTGTTTGAGGTTAAATACATTGTGTGATTGATCCTCTCAAATTACCAAGCCTGCATCCAAATTTATAAACTGAGATCAACATTTGGAATAAACTATCAGCGATAAAACAGTTATAAATTACCTTTAGCAGCAATAACATCTACCAGATTGCAAGATACCAAAGGGTCACTTCTTCCAGCATCGTATAAGGCAAAGATTCGGACAAACTGACTTTCTCCAACAACACAGTCCGTAATAGTAGAGACACTGACAGACTTGTCTACTTCAGCAGCCTGCATGAACAGAATTATTAACACTTAATACCACATAATGCTAACAGGGTTTTATCACCTATGTTGCTAGACTCCGATAATCGGCACCATTCACCAAAGTCCTCAAAGACGATGTCATTTTCTATTCCCAATTTTGGAGTAAAAATTCCCGATTTTATTACTATTTTTAAAAATTCGAAATTACAGATGTAGGTTAATATGTTTTGCCAACGAAAATAAAATTTCCAAATTTTGAGTCAAACGACGCAAAAATTCCTAAAGTCAAAGCCTTGACTAATGTTCAATGTTATGTTAACTGAAAAAAATAGTTTAATCCTACATTAGATATTAGACGGAAAAAATAAAGCTTAATGTTATACACTAAATATCAGATGAAGAAAATACAGTTTAATGTTATACATGATACTAAAGACTTTCAATCACAAAGCTTGGAGCCAACATTTCCACTCTGCTAAACCTCCAGACAATAGTGTGACCGTACAAATGTTCAATCTAATTAGCCCAGTTTGGCAACGTATTTGTACGATGTACCAAATGCAATGAATGAATGAATAATTTGAAGTTTAAAGTCACTTCAGGATTATTTCACCTATATGCGACTACCAAATGCAATTTTAACGTAATATAATGACATTTGATGTATATAATCATATAAATGTCTGGAATTATGTAGATAAACAAGGACAGTGTTTTCTCTTCTGTTTATATGCAAATTCATTTGCATATAAGCCGCTCCACATCAGTCATGCGATTGAACTTTTCATGGCAAACTGGTGAGTGATTCTCTTTAACCTTTAGACTACCGAATTATTTGTACAGACATTTCCCCTCTGTACCGGATTAATTTGGAAAAAATACCAGTGT
>JAULBR010046672.1:0-14834 GCA_032355825.1 Melanodrymia aurantiaca
CATAATTCATAGGTAAAGACTCATCACCCGCTCCTCGATACTGTAATTCGTTGTACAAATTCATAGCCTGAACTTCACCGCCTTGTAGCCGTCTATCGTTCCTAAGGGGAGACTACTCTATATGGCCTATTTTGAAGCCAGGCATATACCCTATTACTCTCCTCACATAACCATGCCTAGGCAACTGTTTGGTTGAGGTCACCGCTGTATATAATAGAATAGAACGGTTTTTCTTTTTTGAAATTTGTTTGTGTCTGGTGCCTATGTTGTAATACGTCAAACGTTGCAGAGTACTTTACTGTTTAAGACGGCATACTACGTTTGAAATCAAATTGTCTTGAGGCCGGTGGAGATCCAGTACATATTTTAGGTGGAGGATCAATTTTAATACTCGTTTATATCATAAAACGTGTACCAACGAAAGTCACCCCAAACGTGCCACTTATTTGTTTTTAAATGGCTAAACATAATTAATAGTTACATGATCACAAGGGCATTAAACGTTCTCAGGAACTGGGATTGATCAAACTAGTCCCACTATTGGATTTGTCCATCTTATGTACCTCATTTGAATATTGAAATGTGTTGAGCGTTTAAACAACGTTCTGCGTTATACAGTGGTCGCTAAAGGGTGGAACATACCAAATAATAAAGTTCCGGGTCATAGTTCGAGGGGCACCCAACTTTTAATAGCGCACTTAATGGTGTCTAGCCTGCAATTTGTAATCTATGTAATTGCATGTTTTTTTATAAAATGCAGTTTTATTTGGCCAATACATGCATGTAATTTTATTTGACCTGGTACCACTTTAGCAAGTACAGTCTAGCTTGAAACATGTATAGGGTACCTGCTAAAATTAACCCGTGATTTTGTGCGAAAACGAGGGTTCCCATGTAAACATCCATCCGGTTATCTCAGAAATGAGATTAACAAGGTCCAATTTCCATGGCTTAATTTTAAATTCGAGCTATTGGAATTTTGAATATTGAATATGTCTGGACTGTTAGATAATTATAAGCCAAAAAGGAAATTTGATTGCGTCCATCTAAATTGAGATCTTTTGGACGCGTTTGATTGGTTCGCCAGAAATAAATGTTGGTCAGACTATTTATTGGTAAAAGAGATTGGAAGCCTGGTCTAAAGTTTCATTTAGAGTCCGACCGAAACGGGAATGTGGCACCGAAACAGGAACGCTTTAAATAGCAATCATGTTTTTTAAAATCATGCATGTTAGGCTATATTATGGAAGTTTCAATAGAACACATGCATACATGTAGTCATAACATTTAATACCAGCGCTAGAAATTGGGGAGCGTGAACTTTGCTCTATTCCTTCATGTATAATAATAATAATAAAACCACTAACAGCAGCGATTTATCTTCACACTGTCTATTACAGTTACTTCTGAGAACAAACAAGATATTTTAAAAAAAGAAACCCCTCGGTTATCTTTATAAAAGTTTTACAAAAGCATGGAACTGACACAAACTATGCGGTAGCATTCTCGGGTATAATATTTCATCTACAATTATTATCGATGATTCCTCACCACGAAGACAAAAGTCGCCATTTGGCCGGAGGGCATTAAAAAAACTGAACCGTGTAATCGGAGTGGGTAGAAAGATTTCACGGGTCATGAACGACAAGCCGCATAGACTGGCACACTCTGTCGCTTGTCAGTCTTCTAAGATGGCCCTAGCGGCGTGTCGTCATTAACGTTAATTTTGTTACCCTAATTACACGACTGGCTCTCCGCCAGTTCTCCATAAATGTCATTGATCCGAACGCTTCCAGATTTCCAGGGCCATGGGGCGTGATATAATGATAGCTCATCTTTCCGGTTGGTGTAGGGTTAAAACGCACGATTTTCAGCAGAAATGTGCTATTTCAGGAGGTTAATATGCTTTACTTTAGCAATCCCTCTGGACTAAATATGGTTGGCTAACTTAACTATCCAATAAGTATGTTATATCGATGAGTGTAGTTTTTATCTCATCCTTCAATCACTCTCCAGACTCCCGAATAAGCGTGTCCACATTTATTCACGATGAGAAGCTTGCACTGTTCAAGTATACCGCATATTTGTTCATACATGCATGTACATGTATATATAATTTAGTTCATCTGAAAACTGTTTATTTTGTTTTGTAACGGATGAAATATAATTTTAAAATCTAATCCGATACGTAGTGCATAGTATCCGTATGTAACCGTAATCGGTAATGTAACGGGCAATGTATAACCGTAATCGGTAACGTAACGGTCAATGTAACCGTAATCGGTAATGTAACCGTAATCGGTAATGTAACGGTCAATGTAACCGTAATCGGTAATGTAACGGTCAATGTAATCGGTAATGTAACGGTCAATGTATCCGTAATCGGTAATGTAACGGTCAATGTAACCGTAATGGATCAGTCGTTGTAATCCTCGTGCAACAATCAATATATAGCTGATTTTTATTCGGTTTTTTTTTAATATAATTCTATATACCATACTTATTTTGACACCCAATGCTGGTGTGTCGTTAAAAACCAATTCAATTCAATTCAATTCCATTCAATCAATAACCGCCATGCAATGATCAACATAACCGTCATTGACAATATATGTAGTTGTAAAACAATAGTGTTACGGTTTGAAGTAGTTTTTAACGTCTTCATTCATCCGCAGGATGTTTAAGAGGGCGACGGTTCCGGGTTGACTTAAAGGTACATTTCCGAGTTTGATGGAGGATGCCACTCTACGATCGCATCTAACGCTGTTTGTAACATATTTCTGGATAAAAAGAGCATTTTATATTATTAAAATTAAAATTTATTTACATCTTATTACGTAGAATATCAATATAATTATGTATATCTGGTCCTCGACATGGTTATAGTAGCTTATGGTGAGCTTTTGTCTAAAATAATTTGTATCGTAATAAATTATTGTAGGCAAAGGTCCAAGGACCATACTAAGCTACTACAAACGCATTGGATAAATTATACACATAGTGATAAAATGTAAATAAATTCTATTTTCAATAAATATAAAATTCTCTGTTAGCTAAACTATGTTACAAATAGCATTAGTTCCTAAAACTCGAGAGTCTGTCTTTAATCAAATATTTCCGACTTTGATTTTTCTTCACACGTATTTCGACACTGCCAGAGCTGATTAACAACATGATTATTATTACAGATTTCACACTTTTCGATACACCAGAAAGGGTGTTGGTATTGACCCAGACAACCTCTAAATTGTTGTACATTCTTGTCAACTGGACGTGGATATTTCCATAAGAACTGATTGCAAGAACGCAGAAAGGGTTCTGACAAACACAATCAACCACTGTTAAGAACTAACGAGAATTTCTGTTTAACTGGAACTGAGAAACGATTAAAGAGACAGTCCCGCGTTTTAAGACGAGTGCCACCGTACTTACGCATCTGATGCTATTTGTAACATATTTCTGGCTAGTAGAGTTTTTATTATTATTAAAATAAAAATATATTTATAACTTATTGAAGACACAAAATGGCTATGCTCATAACGGGTGCCACTGGTGGGGTAGGATTGCTAAATTGTTTTGCTTTTGGGAACAACTAGTATCATCACTGCTTTATACGTGTGATTTGTGAACATGTGCCATAACATCACTATGACTCCGATTTGCGCACAGATACATATTTTGCTATGTCAATTGTCGCATATAGGTGAAATAATCCTGAAGCGACTTTAAACTTCAAATCATTCATTCATTGCTATGTAAATTGTTTTTTCGTTTAGATTGACACAAAATATTATTTATATACGTGTGATTTGTGAACATGTGCCATAACATCACTATGACTCCGATTTGTGCACAGATACATATTTTGCTATGTCAATTGTTTTTTTTCGTTTAGATTGACAGAAACTATTATTTATAAACATGTATTACTTTTTTTGGATCTCCGTATGATATAACCA
The DNA here is from genome assembly GCA_032355825.1 of Melanodrymia aurantiaca. Taxonomy (NCBI): domain Eukaryota; kingdom Metazoa; phylum Mollusca; class Gastropoda; order Neomphalida; family Peltospiridae; genus Melanodrymia; species Melanodrymia aurantiaca. The sequence continues at coordinate 3,960 of JAULBR010046672.1, forward strand.
GTGTGTCTTGTTAAATGGGTTGATAAAGCCTCCTTTGTTTCTCTGTTGTATAATGTCAAATATCGTGACCATTGGGTGGTATCGACAATGCAAACTAGCAGCCTTTGTTTTTTTTACCTGCAAGCAATCGATAGTAATATAGAGAATCGGCTACGACGCAAACCAAACTGCAATTTACCTGATCCTCGCTATGGACATTAACTGTAATTTTAGACTTATAAAAAGCCTGAAGAATTACAAGCAGTGACTATTCAGGAGACATAGCTGACAAACATAACAGAATATCGGACAGAACAACCTCTTTGATGTAGACGAGTTAAAAGAAACTGTCTGTGAACGAACAAATTCTGTAAGACAAGATCAATCATTTTCCCTTAACGAAAATATTTGCGTGGCGCTTTTATTACTGAAGAAATTGTTACGGATAAGACGAGATAGACATTAGGAGAAATGCTATCCTATTTGCAACAAAGCGAATTTCCTTCTGTTTCATATTTAGTGAGAAAACACAAAGCAACGTATTGGGGTTGTCTTTTAATTTGAGAGAATAATGATGGGACATCGCAAGGCAATCCTCTTTTAGTTCTACAATATCACATGAATCAATCAATAATAAATTTATAAATAATAAATAAATTGCTAAAAATGGAAAACAATCGCGGGATTCTATGCAAACACGATATTACTAAATGTTTTATATACAATATAACAATAGGCATAATGATTAATGTGCAAAGACGTGTAATACAATACACATACTTTTCTTTTATTATTTTCAGTAACTGTAAAGTGCCAAAAAGGTATAGATATATTCTCAAAACCAACGAGTTTTTTTCATATCTATTTCTTTTTCTTTTTCTTCTGTTTATTCTACATCGTCCACCAAAAAGGATTGTCATATAATTGAAAATTGTTGTCATTAATAATATATATATTTGTAAAGTGATTGACTACTTGTGAATTCTCACTCACGAAACGTCAAGACTATTATAACATGGCCAACGCATCATGGTGGTATATACTCAGGGCAACTATTGAAGGATCACTAATGGTATTACATAGTTCAAGTTCAAGTTCTTTATTGCGTTAAGCTTTATAGCTTAATGGCATAAAACAGTATTGAGCATATACATTAATATATACATGTATATACAATTATAGTGCAGTGCAATAGTGGAGAGTGACTTAAATATGTACACAGAGTCACAGATATTGTTAAGCTATAATTAAAATCGCATGTAGTATAGTATAGCAATATGGTAATATAATATAATATAATATAATATAAAGGTACAGTAGTGTTAACTACTATTGATAAAACAAACTAATAAAGGGACATAAGGGCATTGATAATAATATATACATAACATGTAGTTATAGGATGGAGTTATATGTTGCCTATATAGAATTGGCAATGACGATAAACAAATTATTATAAACTTTGTATGAGCACATTATGAACGATGTATTTAATCTTCTTTGTGAACTTGTTAAACCGATTGACAATTATAATGAAAGAGGGGCATGTAAACATGGACAGATAATTGATTAAATAGGACAAAAGGAAAAGGAAAAAAAAATCAGATGTCTTATGCAATCACCTGTCTTCACCTGCACGTGCAAACAGAGTGTGCACGTACATTTGGTAATAGTAGTCATCTTGAGGCCTTTGTGGTTTTTTTAAACACTCATCTCCATTCTATATACATGTACGACATAATGGGTGACTATGTTATGCAAGATCATATTTGCTGATATTTACTGAACGTACTATGAGCGCTTCATATCAAGTCTAATTAGTTGATCACGCTATTTACGATAATACATGTACTAATATCTAAAGAAATATACACAAAGCTAAGCGAGAGTAGTGAGCAAGTGTAAACATTGTTGTAGTAACAATGGTAATATATGTTATTAACTTCAACTCGAAACATAATAGCAGATAATTATGGCAGAGCCTGTTTTTTTCAATAAGTAACATACTCTTCTTGTTATTCAAATGCAGATATGAAAATACGGATATCTCTTTTAATATGTACAGGCGTGGTGATATTTGAAGTATACATATCACAATATGATTACCTGTTCAGTGTGTATAGCCACTGACTGGCCAATGAGAACGTCGATCAGACTGTACTATATGTGTACATGTATCTTGGTGTGGTATCCCACTATCAATCTAGTATAGATTAAAAATGGATGTGGCATGTTTTTAATTTAGTTATCGTTCACCAAAATATATTGATAGCAGAAAACTCGAGTTTAAGAAGACCTTAGTTGTATTTGTGTTTTACGTTAGAAATAATTATGTTAAATGATTGAAAGGCGACGTTGCGCATTTAAGAGCATATTGTAGTCAACATTAACAACGTTTGTCGTTAAACCACACTCTGCACTTTGCCATGGCACCATGCACGTTTTCTCAAACAACACTTTTGTCTTAGCTCTGCTACTTTAAGATGTGGGAGTGATCTTCCATGTTGTGATCAAATTAGTTTAACTGTTTGAGGTTAGCACGTGTTTACACCCGCGATAACCGTGAACGCAAGTCTGAAGAGAAAACGGTAATTTAATACACACCAAATTTTCGCACACAACCATCGCGAATCAATTGTACTAATTTTTGAAGCTGAATTTAAACAGACTGTATTTAGTTCAGGGAGCTGAAACGAATACCACATCGGACAAATAATTATGTTTCCAGAACACGATGTTATGTCCACTCGTCCAACAATATTAATGTTTGCACAGAAAGGAACTCGCCCGCACAAATATGGGTAAGTTTAAAACGGCACACTTCCAAAAATATATCATAATTCTGGGTCGCAAAACGGCATTCAAATCGTGAAAATGACAGTAAAAACGATTAACGATGAGCAATCGTATCCGATATTCTCTGAATAATAATAAGATGATGTTCTTACAACATGACAGAGGAATAACCATTTGTTCAGCGTTCAGTAACCTCATCGAGACGAAAAGTAAACGGAAAATGATGAAAGTTTGTCTACCGACACCACTAGATCACATTGATGAATTAATCTTCGTCTACTATAGTTGTCATCGCACTCACACATACATGTACGCCCTTACCATTTCTGTCTTCATTACTCCAATTTACATTGTCTAATCAAATCAACTTTCATTGTAAATATAGTTGTGTTGCCGCTGTTATATTGTACCGTACATGCATGGGGGAGATCGCTGAATACGTTGAATAATGTCGGTCCGATTCTTTCGTTTTGCGACCCAGAATTATGATATATTTTTGGAAGTGTGCCTTTTTAAACTTACCCATATTTGTGCGGACGAGTTCCTTTCTGTGTAAACATTAATATTGTTGGACGAGTGGACATAACATCGTGTTCTGGAAACATATTTGGCCGATGTGGTATTCGTTCCAGCCCCCTGAACTAAATACAGTTTGTTTAAATGCAATAAAATATATGTTTTCAATCAATCTTGAATAGAACCTCTTGTCATGTCAACGGAAGGTTATATTTGTCATCTGTAAACACTGAACGCAATCCTCTTCATTTACTCACTCACACGAATTTAAATAATAAACATGCATTTATATATTAATCCTCTAAAACTTGCAATATCTCATTTAGCATCTGTTCCGTGTTTCACATGAAGATGTAATAAACAATGTGTACACGACTAAGTTCACAGATAAATATCACTTTCTGGAAAGCGTGTTATCTGATAAAAAGAAGTTCAATACCGGGGCGGATCCAGGATAGCCGATGGGAGGGGTGAGTGGGGGTGTGGGGATGTCATACTAAAAAGGAGCACTTGCTTTTAAAAGAAAACCATCTATAAAAGAGAAACTTTCTATTCTAAAACACGGAAAGTTCTTTGCATGGAAGGTGACCAGCGCAGATCCGTGAATGTGATCACTACCGACGCAAAGTTCCAACGCAAGGGTTGGTCTTTCCCTAGACAATGTGTTCACTGCTGACTCAAAGTTCCAACGCAAGGGTTGGTCTTTCCCTAGACAATGTGATCGCTACCGACGCAAAGTTCCAACGCAAGGGTTGGTCTGTTCATAGACAGTATTTGAAAAGCAGACGATGTGTGTATTATGGCTATGCACATGACCTGGAAAAAAGATCACGCCATTGTAATTGCGGCCATTCCACCGGTAATTTTGTAACGTATATATGCTGTAAAAGACTAAAGTTGGTGTTATGGCGTACTAACGTTCATTTGGTGGTTTTATGAGAGAGCCTTAAAATTGTTGAAAAAAAGATGCTGCAAAACGCATTTTTGGGGGCATTCTGGCTGCTCATTTTAACATACATAAAATGAAAAAGGGCTTTTTGATTGAAGATCCAAGAAATATTTAAAAATTTGATGCTGTAAAATGCATCTTGGTAGCATTATGATAACTGATTTCAACATGCACATACAATTAAAAAGAGGGATTGATTTTTTTATTAGAGTGACCTAAACTGTTTAAAAATTTGATGCTTTAAAATGCAATCTAGGACTTTCGACTGTTCATTTGAAAGAGCCCTTTCACTGCAAAGTAGATGTCCCAAAACGTGTTCTGGAGCATTCTCGAAGTTCACTTGAAAGGGCATTTCCAATCAAAAGGAGGCACTATTGAAACGTACAGATGCTCTAAAACATGTCCTTAGACATTTTAGCTGTTCAATGCGAAATCGAACTGGGTCCCGTTAAAACGTATAGAGCTCTAAAACGGGTTATGGGCGATATAGCTGTTCATTTGTAATGGCACTTGTAGTAAAATGGGCACTATTAAAAGGTAAACGTGTTGGAATTATACATCTCAACAGTGGAGACACACTTCGTTTCCTTGGTGTGGTGGTTAGACGACTGGGCTCGAGACTGGTAGGTACTTGGTTCGAATCCCGCTCAAGAAAATTGGATATATAATCGCAGTAACCGCTCCAATCCTAATTATTGCTTCGCAGATTTCACTACTGGCTAACAAAGGCTGTGATATGTATTGTCCTGTTTGTTGAAAGTGCATATAAAAGATCCCTGGTTATTTGTGAAATACTAGTAGCGGGTTTCGTCACTCATACTAACACTGACTTCTGTTCTGGACAGGCAGTCGAAGCAGCTGGACTGCGTGTCCAGGATAGATATAAGAATGCAAATAAGTTGTAACTAACTAACTAACTAACTAACTAACTAACCAACTAACTAACACCTTGTGCCCATCTCCTTCCAGAAAAAAGAGATTCCGTGTAATTTAAATTACCGACGTAACAACAAATACGTCTTTTTGAAGTATTGCCAAACACCGTGTCCAAGGCATCTAAAACAAAACATCCAATTAGTATAATGTCTGATTACTCCATTTTTCAATCTAAACGTGATATTTGAAATATTTGGTTTTATCCGCAGAGTGAATGAATGGATGGATGGATGTTACACGACACTAAAGCACGAAAAAAGATATCGGCTATTGGGTGTCAGATTATGGTAATATTATCCGTAGAAGTGTGATCTAGAAGTGAGTTATTTTCTTGTTAATATGTTTCTTTAACTCGTGAGAAAATCATGAGAATCATTCTTGACAATACGATGCCACAGTATAAGGAAGTACTGTAGATATAATTCTGCACATGAAATTGTAAACGAAAGTCGCCTGTTTCAGTTAAAAAATGACGATATCTGTAACAGGATCCCTCAAGTTGGAAATGATCCACGGGATGTGTTAGAAGGAAATTATACTGAGTAGTGGCATCCATCATATACCCAGGAATATCCTTAAAGGCGCAATCCAGAGTTTGAATATGGATGCCATCGTATATAATAATATTATGTGCACATCTAATGCTATTTAGAACATATTTCTGGTCAATAGACCATTTTTGATTCTATAGATGCAATACTTTACTTGTATCATTAATAAATCTAAACCTTTTAAGACATAATTATTTTATTTATGTTACTAAATAAAACTGATTTCATTATAAGAAATATTGTCTGCACTTGTCTTGGGTTAAGTGTTTGTCCAGGTGATATTTTACACATCTGTGCGTGATATTGCTATACCATAACAATTCGATAAACAACAGTCGTTGTTTACGAGGTCACTCGGGTTTATCCACAGTAACACTGCTACATTTTAGTATTCCCAGATCAATTTTAAACGTTTAGCGTTTGGCTGTCCCGCAAAGGACACGTCGCGTTATAACTTATGCCCCGATATGTACATTACACGGCAATGCACGCAGTGTGTAAAATCAGGTCACGTCTTGAGCCGTAGATAAACATGTTTTAGTTGGAAACCGCAAATTATTTTTGAGGTGGGGGGGGGGGGCTTAGGTAAGGAATATAATGCTACACTCGTGTCCGTTAATAGATATCAATTACCTTGCATCTCATTGCTTAGAGACGTATCTAACTCGTTTTCGCTCGTTAGATACGTTTTGCAACAACTCGTGTGTTATATCGCGAGTACTCGCTAGATTGGTTTTTGTACCAAATAATTATTAGATGAATGTGATAAGATAGAACATGATTGGTACCAGTTAAATTACACGCGAGATTTCGCGATATATCAGACACGCCTCATATCAGATACAATTGTTAACTAACGGCCACTTGTGTATTATTCTCTATGTACATTCCACTCAAAACGATACACGCACATGTTGATTTAGACGCTGTTCGATATGTGCAACGTGTGACACTTTAATACATTGAAATAACTCGTCTTCTTCCTAATGGTAATACGCATCACTTGTCTATGAATAAAGTAACATGTTAATCTCTGATCTGTCAATAATCAGCTCTGTGTTTAACACACCGCATCCAATTAACGCACGAAACGCCACAAAAACACTTTAATGCTTTACGAGTGTCGTCAAGGAATAATTGCCTACTGGTCTTTAACGTTGTCATTTTAATGTACTTTATTTGATCTATGTGTCAGTAGTACATTGCATGATCATTTTACGTAAGTCACAATGTATGGATTAACTCTGTTCTATTGTAGCTTAGTTTACCCCCACGCATTAAGACTCGCGAAGCACTCACTAGAATTGGAGACGGTTCTACCATTAGGAATCCCATCGCCTCGAGCGAGATTCGAACCATGTACCCACCAGCCTTGAGCCCGGTGGTCTCGCCACTACACCACGAAGACCGGTTAAATTGTTTTATGAGAACAGTGGACCCAATATGATGGTGTAAATTGCCAAGAGAGAATTTAAAATGGACAACGATGCATCTGTCATTCCACACCCTTTGGATAAATACAGCTGCACTTCCGAGATGGGATCTTAAATCTAATCTAAGCAACAAAACATTAACATGGCCAAATGCGTTTCTCTACACAAAGTTGTGACAACGTAGATATGGCATGTACTCACGAATCACGGACAAAGCAGCGATGATACTAGATGTTGCGTATTAAACACAAAGGGTTAATATACCTTTACATAAGTGTTTATTTTCTGCCAAAAAACATACATTTTATAGGCATACATAAATAAGTGAACATAATATAACATTGCGGGGAATGGCATGTAAAAACATAACATATATGATCTATGCCACTTATGTAACTATTCTTGATACCAGTATTAGAAGTACACTCTATAGTATTAAGACGAACGCCACACCACGTAAAATAGGTCGAAGTAAGGTAAATTGTTAACGTAAATAATACGAACTGCTATATTGGCCAGAAATATGCTACAAACAGCATTAGAAATACATTTACTGTCACAGTTTGGCATCCGTCTTAAATTTCAGGAGTATACCTTTAATATAATTATGGAATTTTTTAAGATTAAAAACTTCATATAATTTGTTTATGTGTACTCTATTAGTAATCCTTTTTGTATTCTATCTCTGTCAGTTTGGTTATAGCAGCACATATATTATCAAAACTACCTGATTTTCACTTGACGAAAGTTGATGGCATTTTGTTATTGATGACATCATGGACATTTGAATCATTCCAAAAATTACCATGACATAATATCTTTTTAATGATTCTTATGTCTACAATTACCTCCAGTATCAGTTTAACATCCATCCAAATATCAATTTGATTATCCCTGCACGAAATGGTTTGTTCTAAAAATTATTGTTTTTTTTAATTAATTTTTTTTAAGTTAAATAATTGAAAATTGATAACAGCCAAAATAATATGTATTTAAAGTATCTGTACGTGGGAGGGGCGGGATGGGCGGTTGGGTGTGGGGGTATGGAATGGGACACTCAAAAGCATCAATGTATTAAGCAGCCACCTGTCTTAAGAGGTCGCTTTTTGTTACTCCCTGTGGTGGCTACTTAAGACAGGTTTGACTGTATTTAAAATGCACTAATGCATTTTAAATTTGATGCCATTTGACAATCTTGGAAAGCAATCGAACAGTTGAAAGCGAATATTAGTTAAATGTGGTCGAAGTCTTTGTTAGCAATGTAATTAGCCGGCAGGAAGAACTGACAGCGAGATTCTGTAGTGTGTCAAGGGCAGAAAGCAGGCTGTTAGCGTGACTAAATATTTACTGATGTATCTGTTGAACGAAAATTGAAATGGGTGATTCAAGATTCATATTTCACGACACTTCACCTTTAAGCATACGAATTTTAGAAGTTACATGATAGGAAAAGCTGTAAAGGAAAACGAGGAAAATTTTATAAGAATATTGTAGGATAATTTATGGCATACCGAATCTCAGAAAAAGGCTGGAATTCTCTTTAGAGTACCTTACTAATTTTATAAAATGCATTTGACTCACATCTTCGTCATTTAGGAACAAGACAGGTTTTTATTTGGATTTGGAGAACACATTAAAAGATGGATTTGTAGCTTTTTTTTACCGCAATATTATATTTCGTATTAAAATTGTTCTTTAATATACAGCGCGGATGCAGGCAGGAATCATGACAGGGCGTAAATGTGAAAAAAAAGAAACAAGCGCATTTCTACACATAATCAAAAATATCTTATTTCACAATAACGCGACAATACATATTTCATATTTGACGAGAGTAGGATAGTATGACAGGAAACAATATACACGTTGAATACTTTTGTCGATTTATCTGGAATAAAATTTAACTATGACAAAAAAAGAATAATTTATTCTCTTAGAAAAAGTTCAGTAAGATATTTACAGAATCTCAATCTGAAATGCATGGAACACTTCTACGTAATTCTTTTTAGTTTTAGTACGGACATTTTCTATAATGGTCAAACTTAACTATAACTAAAATATTATCAAGTACAATAAAATAATACAAGAACAACAAATGTCTAATAAAACAATTCTGATATGTATATTGTGCATACGCATTCATATGTATCAAACTACATACATATTCTCTATTTAGAGGTTCCATAATTATGTCGTCCTCATGGATATAGGTTTGACTATATATATGCATTATATTTATTATAACAGTTGTTTTTTTATTTAGAAGCGGTATAATATATAACTAATTTTTGATGTAAAAAAAAAAGCGCCATTGCATCTTTAATTTGAATCTATTTGGTACTTACTGCATGTGGAGTATCACATGACCATGGGCAACCATTTACAAACAGTCTTGAAATATACGTTTATGCTTATATTTTATATTCAGGTATTTCCAAATTATTCAAAAAGTTATTGTTTAAATTAAGTTTAATTTAAAACTATTTATTGGAGTTTAAAGAACGGGGTTTTTTTTTTCCAAGGAGGAAACACACGAGTTCGTCGAAACAAAATTATTCTTGTCAATCCTTTGCAATGTTGGAAAGATTTGGAAGCGAATATTGTCCATTGGCCATATTTTATTGTTTATAATATACAAGAGGTTTGGACGCAAGCTGTGCATCCTATGATGCCCTCTCCTAATCACATAATAATAACAATATCGGCGACTGCAATTATTATCAAGTCTTTGTTAGCAATGTAATTACCCGGCGGGAAGAACTAGACGATTTCTCTCTGACAGCAAAATCCTGTAGTGTGTCAAGAACAGAAAGCAGGCTGTTAGCGTGACTAAATATTGAGTGATGAATCTGTTGAACGAAAATTGAAATGGAATAATCCAGATTCAACACTCACGACACTTTATCTTTGAGCATACGGATGCCCATAAATTTCATTTATTGTTTAGTTTTAGGAGTTACATGACAGGAAAAACTATAAACAAAAACGTGGAATTTAAATAATTATCAATACAAGTTGTGAGCTATAAAAGTCTCACGTCGTCTTCCACACGTCAGTCGACTCTCAGTACCTGGTACCAAGCTGAGCTCATGTCATGTTCCTCCACTCTTAGTGAAGCAAGTCATCTGATCCATCCATCTCGTGCCCTGTCCATCCACTCTTAGTGAAGCAAGTCATCTGATCCATCCATCTCGTGCCCTGTCCATCCATTCTTAGTGAAACAAGTCATCTGATCCACCCATCCCGTGCCCTGCCCATCCATTCTTAGTGAAACAAGTCATCTGATCCACCCATCTCTTCCCCTGTATCTCCACTATTAACGACGCAAGTCATCTGATCCACCCATCTCGTGCCCTGTCCATCCACTCTTACTGAAGCAAGTAATCTGATCCACCCATCTCTTGCCCTGCCTATCCACTCTTACTGAAGCAAGTAATCTGATCCACCCATCTGGTGCCCTGCCCATCCACTCTTACTGAAGTAAGTAATCTGATCCACCCATCTCGTGCCCTGCCTATCCACTCTTACTGAAGTAAGTAATCTGATCCACCCATCTCGTGCCCTGCCTATCCACTCTTACTGAAGCAAGTAATCTGATCCACCCATCTCGTGCCCTGCCCATCCACCTTTACTGAAGCAAGTAATCTGATCCACCCATCTCGTGCCCTGCCTATCCACTCTTACTGAAGTAAGTAATCTGATCCACCCATCTCGT
>JAULBR010046770.1:0-10397 GCA_032355825.1 Melanodrymia aurantiaca
ATTGTAAGCACTTTGATTTATTAAAATGGCTTTGTAAGGGCCTTAAATTCAGTTGTTTGTTGCTGTACAATGTATAATGCACAATCTATTCAATTTTCACTCCTGGATTTTACCAAAAATAATAGTATTATTTCTGAATTTTGAAAATGTAAGCGCTTTAAAAAAATCCTGGGGAAAGGCCTGGAAGGCATTATCTATATGTTTTTGCATCATGCAGACTTAATTGTCATGATTAATAATCAATGTGGCTAATTGATTAGTGTACAGGAAACAGAAGCCCCTGGTTGAATCATTTATTGAGCGACATAATTGAGTTGTCAACATTGTTATCAGCAAGTGATTGTTCTTGGCACACTCGTGTACATACATATTGGTTCTAACCCAGTTTTATTATACATGTATTAAGATTTAATCGACTTGTTATCCTGTGATGTGTAACTAAACTTGTAGGAAGATCAAGATGGCTTCTCACAAATTTTGTCATGGAAATCATCAGAATGTTCATTAATTTTAAAAAAATACGGACAAAAAGAATTACCTGCATTTATTTTAAATATACATGTATATACACCTGGAATAAAGTTAAACACCACCCAAATGTTTTCTGGATACTGCATAATCGGATGTCAGTTGACACAGTACTATGAACTGCAGGAGGGTGAAACCATTTGATATGCTATCATTACACTTTACATGACACACAGCGACAAGCACAGTGGCATTCATCTTAAAACTAGGCATTGTGGCTTTAAAATGAAATCAATGTACATGTATGTAATATATATAATGTGCATAAATTTATACTAGTACACTGTACGTGTTTGATAATTTCACCCATCAGATCTGTTCTCCTATCCCACACTCAAATGTAAGTGGTGCGTAACTTTGTTTTATGTGTATATAATGTAATTGGTAATGCTACTTTCACAACCTAAAATTAAATAGCAATAAAACCTGTATATAAATGTCACAATAACATAAAAAATCCTCTTTGTAAGCAAATAGCCTTTTATAGATACAAGTTGAACTATATTGAACTTTATTTTGTATTTCTATTGAATTTTTACACTGCATTTGTATGGAACATTACATACTGTATCTGTATTTAACTTTGTACTGTATTCGTATACAGTGTCTGGTGAAGTTTATACTACCGGTATATAATATATCAATTCTTGAAATGAAAGGAAATCTCATAGCAGCATATCAATTCAAATTTATATACCCCAGTATTGTCATACGTGTATGTAGCATGACATGTAATATTGATTTTTAGATTACCTCGTACCTGCATGAGTGGTTCACTCACTGACTAGATTTAAAACTCAAACACAGAAACAAACTTGACATATTATTTATAGATCTTATGCATTCATTCCCACCTTTACATTCATATGACTATTGTACGTTGTTTTAATTTATAGGATAACCAGCTCATAATATAATATATATGTAAACTGTGCATTATTAATAAGCAGTTAAATTAAGGTTTAAAATATTGGAATTGTAGGATACATCTGTTCATTCATGCAGTTCATTGTGAATTACATGTAAAATTAAGGGAGAATGTTATTCACCGAAGTGTAACATTCATGTATGGTATGTGTATGCATGGTCTCACTCAATAGTTAAATAGTAACAAAGACTATGCTTAAGTTACAGCCTTGAAAAACATGTATCTATAATTATGTCAATTCCACACAAATTATACCATTGTGCAAAAACAAACATGTACATACAGGCTTGCACAAATTCGTCATAATTCTACATTTAATACCTGAACATGTATTGTACACAAAAAATTCAAACAACTTATTTTTGTTTGCATAACCTATTTCTATTTTAATAAAGTACGGTGATAAATCTTAATAAAGTACAAGTCTTATATGAACTGGGAAATGAAAAATACATCATAATTTATGCAAGACATAACATAAAATTAATTGGCAGTTGTAGGCGTTACATGAAAATTGTGTCTAGAGCAGATCTTTCACAATGTTTGATACTTGATCTTCAAACCTTGTATGATATACATAGTACCTCCTGCGATATCATTTTGCAGTATACTAAAAGTAGGTCACATTAATGAATCTACATGTAATTTTTACAAAGCATTGTGTATTATGTAAAAATCCTGTCCGGTGTATATATCTTTCATACCCGGTACTTGACACATGATCTTCATACTTGGTATGGTAGTACATCATAAGATGTTGGTGTGCAGTGTACCAAAGGTAGGTCTCTCTGCATTGTACATATATTTTAATGTTCAAAATTCATTGATGGCAGTCTAATATATCATAAATCCTTGCGGTGCTCTTGTTCTACACTGTATATCTACAATCGAACAAGATAAGGACTTTCAATTTATTTTCAGAGTTGCATAATATATTCTTTACAACATATACGGTAACTTCTTATAGAGTGAAATACCATCTTGACATGTTACAGGTTATGCACTTGGGAAACATGTAATAGAAACAATACCTGTCACTCGACACAAGTAAAAACATTTAGAATTTGTATGTAAATATTCAATAAATCCAATTAAATCTTTTGGTAGGGAGTCAAATTGTATTGTGAATAGTCAATATGACTTGAAACACAATTTTCAATGCTTTTCAAACCTGCTACCAGTCTATTGATTTAGTGAACACTGTTTTTTGGCTTATGAATAATACATATACCCAGTACATATAGACACTAAATTGGATCATTAGGCAAGTAAACCTTTTCCTTTTTTAACACAAACTATATGGATTACGCCAAATCATTAAATGTGTGCTTATTACACTAAGGTTCTCATCAAAGATATGAAGTTCCATTATTTTTATACTGAATTTTTTATACTAACTGAATGTATTTGTATCATTTCAGATGCAGACCCAGTTTACACCCCACCAGAGTTTGAAGACAGTGGCAGCATAGTCAAGGTATCATTGATGGCATATCTTACATTTCTGCAGTTTATCATATTTAGTGTATGATGTTCGTGTTACAATTAGTCATGTTAAAGAGAATCACTTGCACTTTTGGCGGGAAAATAGGCACCACGTGACAAGAGACATGCAGCTTGGTGACTTGGTCTGAGGGGAAATAACATTGGGTTTCTCTTCACTGCAGCCCAGATAATAACGTGACCTTAAACAGTGTTGTAACTATTCAAAAAGCTATTTTTGGCAATCAATGCATATACATGTATTGTAAACAGAGCAATTTTATGTAATACATGTATAATGACATTTTGACATTTCTGTTGTTGTTTGTAGTTATATAATAAATGTATGCAATTATGTAGATAAACAACGACAGTGTTTTCGCTTGTTTATAATGATTATACGTAAATAAATTTTCTTGTGGCTGGCTCCATTGCTTTCGTCATGAGAAATGCTGAGCGATCATGGTCTTTAATTCTTTTCTGTTAAATGCTTCAAAGCATGTTTTACTATTATAAATTAGAAAATTCACACGGTAGATAGAATAATTAATACCAACCTTTTATTATAGACCTATTCTCCCAACCTCTAAGCCTGGCAGAAACCATGATCACTTGTAATATAAAAGCATACGTGTTTGTACTGAGTGCACTGGAGGTTCTATTGATCAAAGGATCGATCCTCCTCAGTGGAGTGAGTGGACCCATTGGGTTATTTCCCATTCCACCCTGTGATCCATGAACGGTCCAAGAAAGGCTGTGGTGTATGCTATCCTGTCTATTGGAAAATGCACATAAAAGACCCCTATTGTCATTTGGTAAAAGTAGCCTATGTGGAGGCAGCGTGTTTCCTGTGCCTATGTACCGATAAATGGCGATATACCTGTGTGTTTCACATCCAGTAACCACTGAATAATAATCAATTTGTTCCAGTGGTCAGGTGTCTGTAAACAAACAAACAAACAAACGTTACATTGAAAATTAGGCAATGCTTAAAATAGACATCTGATTTAGTGAGTGCGCTATGAGTTAGTGTTTGTAATGTTGTCATTGTTTGTTGCAGTCACACCTGTTTTCGGTTGGTATGAGTATGTTATACGGTGTCAAGTACAGCACTGAAACGGACAACCCAAGACCGATGCTCGGAGACTCGATCACTGAACTACTCGGGCAGCTGACTTGCGATGATTACACAAAGCGTCCTGATATTGGACATGTCATCAGCTGTTGTGATGAAGCTCTACAGGGGAGGTCGTCACAGGAAATCTGTCTTAAGCTGTGTAGTGCCTTTACGCAACCTTCACCATTACAAGGTTACTACCAAGTCTTTTACGTGTCATTCACAAAATAATATTTGCTATGATGCCTGTCAAAATAACAAAAGATGACAGGCAAACTTAGTTATACCTATTTAAGACATTTGCTGTGAAGGGTTTTATCTAAATTTCACGAACCAGTTTCACTCTCAGATGAACTAACAAAGTGTTATAAATGTATTACTAGTTTTGTATTGTATTAATTTTATATGTGTATTTTAATTTAAGATTGTATTATTATTATTTTGACTGTTGATTTATGACTGGAATATCAAAGACACTTTGCTGTTAATTTGTAAGAGTAGCCTATGTGGCAGCTGCAGATTTCTTCTAAGACCTTAGGTTGATATAATTGTGTATTTAATATCCAATAGCTGCTGATTATTAAGCATTGTGATTGAGTGCTGTCGTTAAACAAACATACGTTGTTTCTATGCGCAGGAGGTAGCAGTATACTCGAGTTGACCAGTGGACTTTCTGCTTATCTCCAGTCTCAGTCCAGTTTGGTGACCAGTCCAGAGTCAGAACAACCTGATACTAGCGATCCTGTTGCTATGGAAATAAGAACTAAAGAATCTTTTGTGAATGATTCAAACAAAAGGGTAAATGTTTTTTCAAGTGGTAAGTTAGATTCGAGTGATGACAACACAGAGGATGTACTTGTCACAGAGACTAATGGGAAACTGCACGATTCTCCCGGTGATGCAGGTCGTGGAGTTGTCTCCACTTACAATGTAAAAGTGAATGCAAGTTATTCAAACACGAGAAAAAATTCCAAAGAGAAAAGAGATGTGCTTCCTGTTGAAGACAGTTCTGAATGCATCATTAAACATGCCTCAAAGAAGAAAGAGGTAAATTATGCTAGACAAACTATGACCAAACTTTAATGTTATCTTAGTTGTAAATTTGAATAGGGAAATTTATTACTGACAATTATGCACTTTCTGGCACCAAATTGTGTAAAATGTTGAAAATCATTTTCATATAAAATCATTGCATTAAATAAAAATAAAAAATCATATTATTAAAACGTTTCATACTGAGGTACATGTAATCCCAGTAAGATTTACTGATAGTGATCCTGTACATAATTATATTGATTTATTTGAATAGGCATGTATATGTTTATGTAAAATGGCAATCTGGTTCAATCAATATACAAGCATGGCCTACATCTTTCAGTCCCTTTCATTAACTAGCAACAACGAATTAAACGGTGGCGGCCCTTGGTAGGTCTGTAGTGATTTCATTATCCATGTCTCAGTAAATTTACTTTACTTTTTCAGGGTATGACAGTGAATGATTTGTTGGATATTCTTGATCGTTATCTTCAAGAGCAAGAGTTATGGGCCTTGTGCAAGGAGGGTGTAATCGCTTTGCAACGAAAGAAAAAACATTTGCGTAAGATAGATGTCTTATTTTTATTCTACATGTTATTGTTGTGGTCTTGCTAAGATGATTAGCATTTAGCTGTTATTAGAACAACTGTCTCGGGTGCAAGTTAGAACAACTGTCTCGGGTGCAAGACATGGATTCCGTGACACCTGATAGATGTGCAATATGGACTTCCCTCTTCCAATCTTGTGTCTTCTGGTTCTAGTTCCTATAGGTTCTGTTTAGCCCGAAAAAGATTTCAGCGTTTTGACATCGATAACCTGATTAAAACCAGTTTGGCAAGTATTGAGTAAAATGGTCATAGCCAGCAAACTAAACATTGATCAGTCTGTTACCATGTCAAGCAAATAGTCTGTAGGAGAATCAAAATAAATCAAATTATCATTGTCAGTTGACTAAAACGTCTATAAATTAGATCAGAACGAGTTATGGTGATTGCCAAATGACTAAAGAAAACAACGTACAATGGCCATTTCCAGATGACAAGTAAATAGTCTACAGGTGAGATCAGAATGAGTCCAATGGTCATTGCCAGATTACAGTAGCAAATAGTCTGCAGGTTGGATTAGACTGAGTCACATCATCATTTGAATGAAGCAAATACTCAATAACTTAGATCCCATTAAGTCATTGCCTGCCTTACGTTCAATAGCGCAGGCGTTCTGCTACCGACACAAAACATTTTGTAACCGGTATTTGCATCTAACATATGCATCTAATTAATGTGATATGATAGTACACTATCGGTACCAGTCAAATTGTTTGTGTCGGTAGCAAAACGCTCGCGCTATTGAATGCATGGCAGATGACTAAAGAAAATACTCTATATATTATGTGTCCTGTAATGTGGAAATTACTTAATGGAATAAACTTTTGAAAAAAAAGTTGACCATTTGTTTCCAGCTGTCTTGATGACACCTAACTCAGTGGTGATTTCTTTTGTGATAACTCTTTTCTTTTTGTGCAGCTGCCTATATCTCCCCCGATACCGTGGTAGTACGCGACGACGGGACTCTGTCATTTAAACCAATCCCAGAAGACAAACCATTGGAAGTGATCTTCATGGCACCGGAATTGCAACAGAAGGGAATATTGTCTGAAAAGGTGAGCTTGTGTTAAGCAGCCACCTGTCTTAAATGACCACCTTAAAAATAATAACTTTTGGTTACGCCTGTGAGTGGCTTATCACAGGTTTAACTGTATGTTAAAAATTAATATAACTAAAATTGCATAATAACTATATTACAAATATATGCATAGCAGGCTACAATGTATGTAGCTTCTTCTTTTTCTTTAATTCTTGTTTCTTTTTTCTAATTAACAATCATTATTTAACAACTTGCATATACATTCTGTGATAAACTTGTGATTTTGTTTTTTGCTGTTTTTAATTAATTAATTACTAATTAGCGTTTGTTTTCTAGACTTGTCTGTATGGGCTTGGAATGACTTTGCGGTGTGCAGCAGGACAGAAATATATTACATCTCAGGCATTGCCAATCAGCCAGAGATTTGAAACCCTCCTGGTGGCCATGTTGCAAACTAACGTGGAGAAAAGACCAACTTTACTAGAAACACTTGATGTAAGATAGTAACACTATAGAGGTTTTTTAATCCTGCAATCACTATATTGGCAAGGTCTATTCACTAGATAAATTTCTATACTTTTGGACACTGATAAATTAAATACAAGTAATTTTTAACAAGATATTTAGTATTCACAAATTCTGTAATCACTGACTAAGAATATAAGTACATGTACAACCAATTGCCAGAGTGTACATTCAGTATTCATATTTTCTTTTGATACTAGGTCTGTCGTGAACTGGAAACATCCGTCAAAGCACGTCCATCCACTGAAGTGTGTTCGAGTATTTATACATCAGCCATTACTGAACTGGTAAGGAGAGAATTGTGTCAGTTTGGCTCTATTTGTTGAAGCAAGGACTCACAATTTATTAAACAAGATACAATATTTCTGTTATATTGCAGACAGAACATACTGCTAAATAATGTATAACATACTATAAGCATGCAATACTAAATAATGTTCTTTTTTTGAAGTTGTGTATGTTGTATTTATTGTTTGAAAGACAGTTTATTGTGATTTTGACACCTAATATCTAATTTCATCATGCCGTTCTTGATCAACTAAATGTTTCAAACATTTCGTCAATGAAATAATCAGTTCATCAATAGTAATCAATTTGCAATTTGTTTATAAAAATGTTATATGTATAAAGATAAAATAATGAGTAACATCTTTATTTATGTTCTGTTGATGTTGTAGACATCTCCTGCTGAGCGTGATGATGAAGATGAATCTGAACTGTTGCAGCTTTATGAACAAAACAAAGAAATAACAGAAAGTCTGTCGGAATTTGAAAATTTGGTGAGACCTTTTTACATCACAATTGACTAGTGTCTGATTTGTTGCTTTAATTATGGAGTCAATTATGACATTATATGAGATAATTTTGCACCTAAAATAATCTTTTACTTTTTCAGAGGGCATCAACAGATCATACCAACATGGAATCTCCTTGGAGTGAGGCTTGCAATGATCTTTCTAACTTTCAGCCAATGAAAGCTCCTCTCTCTGCTTTCAAACCTGTGCCAGGCACGCCAACTAAGCCTCAAGTCATCAACTCAATGGGGCCATCCTTGAAACCACTGGTGCCCATGAAACCAGTTGTAGCCGGCAAACCACCTGTACCTACTGCTTTATCGTCTTCATCGACACACTTTAGACCTATTGTTCTTCAAGGTGACACAAGCCAGAAAGCAGACGGGTCTCAATCCCCTGAGAAAAAGGCAGACGTTATGAAAAAACTGAAAGATTTGAAACAAAATCTACAGAACCATAAATCTGCCAATGATGTAGGAAACAAAAGTAGAGAACAATCTATGTGTAACACAGATATAGACAATCAGGCAGGTTTGACTTCTAAACCGTCTAGAGTAGAAGATGGAATGCTGGAGACTTTGTTGAGCAAACTACAGTCTGATGGACAAATGCCCAACACCAAAGAGTTGGCATCTGCCATAGCACAGTATTTACAGGGACATGCAGAACCACAGGTACAGTCACGTCCACAGACTGGCCAACCCAGTCAGTCTTCCTCTGTTGAACAATCTTCACCAGCTGTCTACACCCAAGCCAGTAATAATCACCACACTCGGACTACAGACCTGATTGGACCGAATCATGTTCTGGGGGCATTCCCTCAGGTTTCCTCGTCACAGCCCAGCAATATTTACAATACGATACCTCAACCGACAAACATTATTGGCCATAATTCCAGTCAGATAGCATCAACACAAGTTGTGTCCTCACAGAGCTGCAATGCTTACCATGCAATACCTCAGACAACAAACCTGATTGGTATGAATCAAGTTGAGGGAACCACTGCACAAGTTTACCATCAGCCAAATATTGGCCAACAACAAGTGCATTCTGTGATACCTGGTGTTAACATCGGTGTTCCAGGACAGTACCCTATGATGAGTCAAGGACTTAATATCCCAGTGCAGTATGGGAACAGCATTCTTCCTAATTACCCAATGCAATTACATCAGGACCCACTAACTGGCTTGATGCATCTAGTTCCTGTTAATATCATGCCATATGGAGGAGTACAGGGTCATGTGTCAGTGAGTTCAAATGACAAGCAAAGTGATGATGATAGAAGTGTTTCAGATTCTGACAGAAGAATTCATAAGAAGCAAATCGGTGTTGAAAGTTCTGTTTACTCATATTCATCTGAACCATATGGATATCCGAGTGTCGCAGATACAAATGTGCTGCCGAACTCTGGAAGAAATCAGTCTCGGAACAGTAACCGTAGCCATCACAGTAGTCAGGTATGTTCATCCGTTCACAGTGATAGTCAGTCCATAACATCGTGTGATGATGGACAACAGCAGTTTAGTAAGAAGCTACCCGAGAATGATAGACAATACCCACAAGACTACACGCTTCCTCAAAAACAACCTATCCAGCAAAATGACTGGAAAGAAGCACATCAAAACCGATCAAAAAGCATTCCTAGTGATTATAAACACCTTTATTCAGTGAGATCAAATAGTGATTGTGGCAGATATTTGTCTCCCGAGAGAATAACCTCAAATTCGGACCGGTACGTGAAAGTGAATGAGGAGAACAATTCAACGTCATCTTCGCCTTCTCCATCTAAAGACAGCGGTGTGAGTGGGTTGAAAACCGCCCTTGTTCATGGCTTGAAGAACACAGACGCGAGCCTGATGGACCGACTCCTCAGCACAGAAAGCCTTCAGCAACAGAGAGTGCTAGGTAAAGTTCTCCCTCTCATTCGCGACGAATGTAACTTGGAGAGATACAACACAGATGATTTGGCTATAGGTGAGTTGAAGCATTATTTTCTGTTACGTTCTTAAGGTTGCATGAATACATATTATATAGGTGCCAACTGTTAATAATTTGTTATAATGCAGAAGAAACGAACAGATAGCAATATCATCTATGACTATAACATTGATCACACATTGAAATGGGAACCAAGTTCTGTGCAAATTGTAACATCGTGGTGCAAGTTCATTACCTTCATAAAGCAGTTCATCGCATTGTGACAAACAATAGTAGAGTCTCACAGTGTGGTGATATACATCAAAATACTACATGTATGTGCTTTATTACTTATGTTTCAGCGGAATATATTACCTCTCTTGGTAATCTGAAGTGGGAGACGTTCGTGAGTGCTGTGACTGAAAAA
>JAULBR010046874.1:0-14828 GCA_032355825.1 Melanodrymia aurantiaca
TTCAATCAGTTAAACGAAAGACCCTACAATCCACACAGAAATTTCCCATAGCAAGAAGTCATCTAAAATTCTAAATCCTTTTCAACCCTTAGTACATGCTAAATATTGCTAAAGTGAACCGTTTCTTGGTTAACAGTGTTGCATTGCTAGATGTATAGAGAACTATTGTGTTTAATATGTTGTAGGATATTCTAAAAAAGACAACATTTAAAAAACAACCTGCGTTTTGTACAAGATTGGGTTATTCTGGAGAATAAAAATGAGCTGCTTTGATAGGCTGCTATTAAATTTGGCCTATTAAGTGTGTTCGAGCCTCGGCATTGGGTCCCGGCCTTTGATGGCGGACCGTACCCACGGCAAGGGTGTCTAAACCTTCATTGGATAAAGGCACCAGCCAATGCAACTGACTCACTGACTGTGTTTAATGCAGGAGATGCTTGAACATACTTAACGACCAAATGACTTTTGGCAGTGTTACTAGGATTGAATTTTAATTCATAAATCATGGCGTTGAATGTGTACATTTTCCACCATTTCCAGTTGTTTGTTTTTAAATTAATTAAATAACTATGTAATTTGTCACATTTAAAAAGCACAAACCACACTTCAAAGGTTGGACTTGCATACAACATTATATTATGTACATGATGATTTATTTATTAATTACATTAATTTAGTGCACTAAAGGTACGATTGCAATCTCATTTTACAATACATATATTTTTTATACACTGACAAAATAACTATAACAGTTACCATATTATACATGTACTACCATTAATATTGTCCACAGGTTTTATCTAATAAATGTAATGTTCTTTTGAGAACAAAATTTATTAGTTTCTTTCCAAAAACATTCTTTATACGCATGTAATGCCATGTTCGTTTGTACCGGTACTTCTTGAAAAAATTTTTAATTAAAAGTCGGATATAGATAAGCTAAAATGCATTTTTTAAAAATTATTATGTTCTCTAACATATAACAATCAAAAAATATATTATTATAAAATGATATTATTTTTTTCTCTGATACAAAAGAATGGTAAAACATTTGATGAAAAATAATAAAATGTTTATTCTATAATAACATTTTAAGCTATTATAAATATTCCATCCATTTTTTTCTTCTTTTCTTCATGGAAATACATTTTAATAAGTGTATTTATCAAGGAATGTTTAATTTTATAGATCTATAATACAACCGGGTAAACTCAAATAAATAGTACGAACAATAATAAATACATTAGAAATTAATTATTATTGCTGTCTGCTCTATTGTTACACAACATGCAGACATGTTCTTTTTGTTGTTTTCACCATTATTTGTAATCTTGTGTACATTCTTTGCTTTATTATACCCCCTCTGGTATAATAATGTTTGCTTTGTCTGTGAATTTTTCCTACAGTAGGGTCATCAAACTTTGTATCTGAGTACATGAGCGGAAGGCAGTGTGTTGCACACCAAAAGTAAGTCACTGTGACCTATACCTTATTTTCTGACCTACATAGAAGAAATCTAGGTTTCCACAGTATATCTCCTACACTAATAGATATAGGTTCATCAAACTTTGTCTGGGTACATGTAGGAAAGACAGTATTCTGCACACGAAAAGTGGGTCACTGTGACCTATATCTTGAACTCTGACCTACAAAGAAGAAATCTAGGTTTTCATAGCATATCTCCTACACTAATTGATGTACCATCATTAAACTTTGTATGTAGGTACATGTGTCATGTTAAATCTAGTATGTCCCTTTTAAAAAAAAATTCATTTCATAGTCTTAAATACATAATTTCGATAATTTTGTACAGTACATGTACTGATTATAGCACTAGTGTCTGTAGTGGTCAATTTGTCACATTAGAACCAATCTGGCATCAATTTGTAACCATCACCCACTAATTACCATGTAAATCTACCTTAGTATATTTCAGGATATACGGTGACAATTTTTAAAGACAATCCTAAGAAACTGTCTTCAATAAGCAGCGTTTCCTTTAGTTTATCATTTTTATTGTAATTTCTCAAAGATAGACTTAGTCGTTACATGTACAGTTATCTGGCTGGTTAAAAAATGTGTATTAACTTACTGCTACGAAAACGGACTACATGTATTGGAAACTATTTTCACTGGTTCACCATCTTAAAGTGTATCATGCATGCCATCTTCGTTAGCCAAGGCACTTTCCATCTATTAATAGACTCCAGAGTCTATTAATAGACGGAATGGTACACCTCAGCTAGCGAAGATTCCTGCATGCCTGACTGTCACTTTCTCCCTCCGAATGTGGGTGAATATAATCTGTTCATTCTGGTGAATCTAGTTCAGATTCTCGCCCATCTCTGTTCAGCCCTCGTATGTGTACGTATTGCACGGTTTTTGTGTTATAGTTTATTGGAGGTGAAGGATTTCCAAACCATGGGCGGGTAAACAATCCGTCTACTTCTTCTAGGGATCGACCTTTTGTCTCTGGTAAAAGCAGTGCCAGAATTATTGCTCCAAGAAATGCTAAGCATGCATATAGCCAGAATGTACCTGTTAAAGATAAGGAAAAGATAATAAGAAACTATGTTACATGTATATGTTTTAAAAAAATTTCAAATTTTTTTTTGCCTGATATTATACATAAAATTTACATTTTTCAGACAAGCTAAATCTGGATCATAATTGTCATCATTGTTTTTTTTAATATACTCTTAAGTAAGAACACCAGGCTGTTCAGATCAGTATTTCAGCCATTCTATATATGAAGATTGGCATTATACCCTAACCTTCAAGTAATAGCACTTTTTAATGTCAGGCCATGTTAATTGCCATTTAGACTGATTCCATAGCAATTATTATTTTTCATGACTTTGAGTAGAATGTTCTAGCATTTCCTCAAATGTTAACTTTAGTAAGATGGAAGTAGAAAATATCTTCACACGTGAGAGATCACAACAGCGACATTGGATTAGATATTTATATGAAAAGTAACAATGATTGATCAGGACATAGGGTAGAAAGTACATGTACCTATGACATTTACTTAACATCAAATTAATGATTTTTCAAAGATGTAAGCCAATTAGAGGCTATGCTGAGGCACAGTCTTTAAACTTGGTATCAGACCTACAGTAAACAGTTAATTTCATTCAAAATACTAACCATATCGAGTGAGTGATTCAGTTAAACTAAGGAAGGACATGGACACAGCCAGATTACAGGCCCAGTTAGAAAATGTTGAGATGGATGTTCCAACACTCCTTGCCCACAATGGGTAGATTTCAGAGTTTATAGTCCATGGCATAGGACCCATACCTTGCAAAAGAAAATTATTCACAAGTTAAGGTCACTATTATGAAGTTAACATTTACAAACATCTAGTGTCAACAATGTGATTAACGAAAAATCGATTCATCAACGGGTTAAGTTAGGGCATGATTAGGTCACAAGGTGAACCTAGAACAAATTGTAAAAGAACTATTGTTGCTTGATTCAGCTTTAGTACCCTCTTGTCGACCTCCAAGAAAACATCATCCTCTGAAAACACATGCAAAAGGTACCTAATTAACATAAATCCAAGATCATGGCTATGTAATGGAAGAGATGCCAGTATCGCAGAAAAAGTTAACTTTAGACGTTAAAGGTATTGCAGACATACACGAAAGTGACCCCAGCGAGTTAATATAATTGACATCATCTCTGTAAAGTAACACCGGCACTAACATCATCACTGTTAACGTGACATAATCATTCATATCTCTCTAAACTAGTCTGATCGTTGGTTAAATGGTTCAAACCTATTCTAGCATCGTTTAGATGGAAATTTTTACGTAGAATAAGCATATAATATTATATATACACATGTATATGCAAAATTTGCAAAAATCTGCTTTGGGTATTTTATTCAACAAAACAATGTGACTCACCAGGTGCAAAAAATATAAGGTACATGACTAGGCCCACCATTGGCATCCAGGAATAAGGAGTTGGACAATAATCGTAGGCCCATGTAAGATGTCCAGGCAGTGAAGTAGCATTACATCGACCTGAGGATGATAGCCATGGATTGTCGTATGATGTCGGTAGACATGACGAATTCCCAACACTGTTTGCCTCACTCATGTAGCAGTAGCCGCAGTTTAGGTCACGTCTGCAGTCGTTACAGATTCTGTTGTGGAAAAAAAATCACGTTTGCTTTGACAACATGAATTTGTATGTAGACATGAACATGAGCGACATTTAAGGTGTTATCAGAGGCGGTAATTTACTTTTTTTTACATATTTACTTTTTTTTTTACGTTGGTTTTGAAATTTCTGTTACTAGATGCTTCATTGCCGGGCCCCACCTAAATGGATTTTCTGGATCCGCCACTGGTTATCTATATACATTGGTTGTTCTATACAAATAATTATATTAAAAGAATTTTGTAATAATAATTATTTCTCGAGGCTTAAAACCATTCAGAATGATTCACCTTCAAGTTGACTCTTGTATACATGCATGTTTATTTGATTGCATTGACATAAGAAGACATGATCTATGGTTCAAGATGCTAGACTTCTATCTGTTACGCATTGATCACTATATTCCAGAAATCAATGAGGAAATACCGTACTTAAAAGCATGCCAATAAGCTGTTTACTAATTGCAAAAAGATTTGAATTTTACTCTATATTATTAAAACTGTTAACCTGTAACGTGCACAGTGAGACAACGCAGCTGATGGCTCCACAATGTCAATCTGTGGAGTATTAAGAGCTGAAAGATGGAAGCCCACTGCCAACCAGGCAAGACTAACAATTGCACCTGAAATAGAAAGAAAATTAGTCTTTAAAGAAGAGCAGATTCTGACACGTAACCAATATTACATTAAAATTGTTTAGTATTGGTTACCAATTTGGTAAAGATTAGCTGAACTGTGTATATTGTGTACTTCATAACAAAATTTCAATTATTTGCACTCAGTATGGGCTCCAGCTGATGTATATATACAATACATGCATGTTTAATAGGCTGCTATTAAACAAGGCAATTTTTATTGGCGAATTATTTGCTTTATTGATTAGAGTTCTACTTTTGTACAAATGGACCGGCATGTGTCCTATTTCTCACCCATCAAGCTCCCCAGTGTCAATGGACGTCTACCAATTTTCTCTACCAAAAATAACCCAACGAGAGTGAAGAGAAAATTAACAGCAGCTGTAACGGCGGACAGCCATATTGCCGCCTCGTCACTTTCCACACCAGACATACGGATAATCGTAGCACTGTAGTACCTGCAAATAGAGGAAGCCGATAGTGGTCATTAGAGAACACAATGCTTGCGTGTTCTAACGTGCACAAAACATCGTGTGAAAAAAGAGTTGTTGAAGAGATAATGATCATCTCTTCTTGTTGAAGTGGTAATGATTAACATTTATTGATTTAAGAATTGCAAACAGTGAACGAGAACAGTCATACAAACTGTTAACAAAAATACATTACCACAATTTCAAACCACTAATTATTATTATATATAGATGACAAACTGCATACATGACGTCGATGAATTTTTTTTATAATTCTTTTAATCTTGTTCCTTGATTAATTACAACATACATGTACATGTAAATTCAAATTTAATTTGGCTGATAAGATTTGTTCTTCTAGGGAATGTACTTTGTGATGGTGAAAGAAAATATATTTTATAATTTAGTGGTGCATTTGTATTGAAAAATGGCCTGAACTCACATAACTGTGTTTATCCCTGCAACCTGCTGGAATATTTGCAGACTGCAACCCACAATCAAAGCTCTGCGTATTGATGGGGTTTGCAACATCTGAATTAGAATTGGCTTGTGAGCTGAAATAAAGGAACAAATGTTTGTCTTCCTATGGGCTATAAAAAAAGGTAATTTTAGAATCTTGAGCATATTTAACAAGAAAAACAAATGAAATCTACTAGCATACATGTATAGAACTAAATGTTCTACCGTCTTCCGTAGCGCATTGGTTAATGCACCAGGCTTAAGATTCGTAGGGACTCTGTGTCTACCATTATACTTACTTCATGAAACTTTTTAGAATCCTTGAATGTTATAATCCCAATAAAACCACAACAGTTCCTCGTGTGACGCGGCATTGCTTAAACTCGTCATGGTATGAATATGTCAATTAATGTCGTATTTGTGACTGATACAGACATCAAATGCTAGACCATAAGTAAATGATAACCCTGAAAGTAAAAGCTATATTTTATCATAGAATGCTGGATGTAGAAAATGGTAATAATTATCATCATTAGTTTTCAGGTTACTAGTAGTCTGCATACTAACATCTGGATCTTTCCTCCTGTTGCACTTGCGTACAAGTCTGCTTTATGGAGTCAAACTCTTCTTCTATATCTAACTGTCCTCTCATGGACTGAAGGACCCTTCTTGCCTTTTCCTCTTTGCCCTGGGTGATCAGCCATCGCGGACTCTCTGGCATAAAGAGAAAGCCTGCGAATTGTATGAAGGATGGAATACTGCCCAACCCCAACATATACCTGAAAACCAATAAAATACTGTATTGAGTGGCTGTACAAATATATTTTCATGTGATTGGACATTTGAATAAATTGTCATGAGGATAATTATAATGATTACTGACTAATTCTACCGCAATGTATCTATGGAAATACATTACTTTTTCTAATTTGTATATATATTTTAAATTGATTCTGTTAATAGTTATAAAACATATTTTCAAATAAAAATGTCCTTAATTAATATTTAAAATAACCCACCGCCATCCGTTTGACGAATCGGATCCAAATATTCCATCTACAAGATTAGCCATTAACTGACCAAATGCGACCATGGCAATGTTGGTGGACACGAGGAAACCGCGGACATGGGATGGTGAACATTCAGCGAGGTACATAGGAATTGTCGTCGACGTCAAACCTGCAATGCAAACATTATCACTTTAAAGAAAACATTTCATAGTTATTTTATTTACATACAAACATGTAATTTGCACGTATTACTAACCATTACATTCCAACTCCGGTGAAAACATTACTAAAAATAACTAATGGTAAAACGGTCTTGTGCAAAATGTCAACTGTCTGGATAGTTTTTGAAAGCTGAAAAATATGGACTCTACCACTGTGTGCACTCGCTAATCAAATTGTTATAATCCAATATCTGGGTAGACGCTGAACACTTGTATTTTGTCTAACTTGTACTCAGGCTTTCAGAATATGTCCGCAGAAACTGTAGCTATAGCCATGGTCAAGCTATGGGTATCTGAAATAGAAGCTTCGCTAATTTCAAATTAGACTATTTGACGATAGTATTGCCTATAGATATTATACATTATACACGCATGTAATATTGAACAAATATTCCGTTCTTATCTTGTTCAAGTTTCTCATAAATAATCAAAAGATGAAGCACCCCAAAGCTACCCCTACGGGCACTATCCGCAGCCAAATAGCATAGCAAGACACAGTTTGAAGGATGTGCTCATGTGGAGGTGTTATTGAACAAACTACATGAGATGTTTATTTATAGACTCAATTTAGCTGTGAAAATGGACAGCCATAAAATATATAATGGTCCAAACTCATTGAACTTGCCAGGTATTGATATAATTGTAGGATTTGGTCAGGTATGTAATGACATGGCCAAATGCGTATAGATCTCTACACAAGGTAGTGTCGAATGAACATTACGACAAAGTAGATACGGCACATACTCGCGAATCGCTGCCAAAGCAGTGATGATAATTATCTGTCATTAGGCCTAGACTACTGTAACTACAGTTGTCGATTTACTACGTATGTAAAACGGGTAAAATGGTTGATACGTAAACAACCACCAACGTTTATTATAAACGAAAGCGTTTCTTTTTCATTATTCATCTGAATTGGGGTTTATTGAACTGATTGGCACCAGACATGCAAACGCTTCCCAGCAGCATAATTACAAAATAAATATTTAAACATTAGATTCCTCCACCATTCAATTCAACAAACAACTTGCTTACTTACTTACTTGATGTGAGGTATTAGTTAAACTCTTCGTTAAAGTTGTATGGTTGGTTTTATATATTTAACATTGTTTACTGGTGCAAAACAATTACAACTATATACAGCATTGCCCTTTATAAACGCATAGCATGCATGTTTCCGCTGCCGGGAGTTCTCGTAGACCATCGATGGGTTAAAAGAAATAATATCCTTGATTATATCCTTGTCATTTTGCAGGCCCAAAACTACAAAGCAATGTCTTCGCTTCAGAAATATAAACGACAAAATGATGTTCAAGTCTCGGTTAAAGGATGATTACGACAGTCGAGATGACATGCACTCACGAATCACAGCTAAAGCAGTGAAGCAAAAGATGAGCGTATCCTGCCACACCGGTAGCACCCGTCGTGAACACAGCCATTTTATTGTGTCAAGAGAAAAGCGGACCACTTTTCAACATCCATTGTATTTGAATATAAATTTTTTATAATCAATTATATTGTATAATTGTGTATGTCAAAGTTTGTTACATGAGTTACTATAATAACAAAACAAACTCTATTAGCCAGAAATGGGTTACAAATATCATTAGCTGCGAAAGCACGGTTGCATTCGTCTTAAAACTAGGCATTGTGTCTTTAAATATAGTATTGAAAACGTAATCACATATATCCACATACGGTATATAATTGTACCAAACTATAAATAGTATAATAATTATTTCAATGTGTAACAGAGACACAGAGAACAAACAGAGGTTACTATAATTCATGAGACGAATATAGAAGAAAGAAACATATTGCTATGTACAGAGCAGACGTGTTATCTATTAGCCGTATTACATCAATATAGGAAAAGTAATCTATCAACCTGGATTGATCGGATAACCTTTCGCACGTCAGCCGATCGATTCCCACAAAGCACCAGCTAGATCACAACATAAACGGATGGATGAAGGAAGATTACCAATATTCTACGATTGGCCATTATAACAACACTCGATATACATGGGCCTACGCGTTAGGTTATATCTACCAAAGTGGAAATAAATGACAATTATTTAGTTGAGAATGTAATCCAAATGGTGCAGAGATCCTAAGACGGATGTAAACATTGATTTTTGTGATGCGAACCATTTTGACAGTTAATTCCATTACACACCGTGAACAGGTGCATCTCGTCATCAATGTGGGTCTGCTAATGCAGAACAGAAATCAATCAAAGCTTACATGACAAAATGTCTCATACATCATTCGTGCTTTTGGCTGGAACTAAGCTAGTATTAAATCAGGCAACATCTAATCATTCGAATATAAACTCGCACATTTATCACAATATTATTGTGATATGGGTATACATGTACAATGTATTTTAACTTAAAGGTACAGTCCCGAGTTTTAATATTAGCGCCACTGTTACAGTACTTATATGCATGTAATACCGTTTGTAACATATCTCGCTATATAGAGCATTTATTAGTATTAAAATTAAAATAATTTGGTTATACATATACTGATATTGTATGCAATACGGTGTAAGTAAACGATAATTTTAATAATAGAAATGCCCGCCAATCGCATTAATTACAAGTAGGTTACAAGATATAGCACGCACGGTGGTATTCGTCTTAAAAGTTAAAACTACTTATTGTGACTTTAACCGTTCATTTTGTTCGTTTACGCCATAGGCCCTATATTGACACCCAATAGCCGATGTCTCTTTTTCGTGATGGGGTTTCGTTAAACAAAGATATAATAATAATTATTATTATTAACCGTTCATTTTGAATTCATACACGTGGTAAACCCAGAAAGACAAAAGTTGTGTCCAATTGTATCATAACAATTCCAGAGCACGATGATCAAGTACCATCGAGTTTTGACCATCTCTACGAGTTTACAAACACGTCTGGAGATATCTGATTGAATCGAGGGACATTCTTTAATATCATTATGGAGAACTCTTGTAACCTCTTGGTCGCTTCACTTGAACAACAGCGGAAAATAGATGTGTAATGGAGTTAACGAATCCTACAAAGTGTCCTCGCAATGCTTCTGAATACTAAACCGCTACGCCAATGTTCTAGTCGTTTGCACTGTACGGATGTCACAAATGACGTGCGCAAAGGTGTTCATAAGGAGTATGACCAAACTGATAAAAATTAATCTCTATGTATACACAAGATCAGCGGTACAGGATATGGTCGTCATTCTCGCACAAATGGTGTTATCACTGTTAAAACAATAGGTTATATGCATACCGATCATCTTGACTAGCGTATTGAGATATTGTTTATTATATCGCACTTCCGGCCTCGTTGTCATGGCTTCTTTTGTTAAAAGTGTAGGTGTATTCACCGATACACCTACACTTTTCAAAGGCGAATAATACCAAAGTATTTTTATAACTCGGCCGAAAGTGGACATATAAGTCAGTTATACCCACAGTTAATCGGTGTATCGGTGAATATCCTACAGTTTTGATTGTGGAAACCTCGGCGAAAACTGTAGGATATTCACCGATACACCTCGTAAACTGTGGGCATAACTTTTACATAATGTTCCTGTTCTTAACGTTCTGGTGCATGCTATTGTAGCATCCCTTTTAAACTTGAATCAGCGTCCTTAACAAAGCTGTGACACATGTACATATTATACACTAAATTAATGTTTAAAAAATGTTGTCATCATGTGTTCGTCCTGTCCGCCTGGCATCCTTCTAACTCTCGAACCAGCAATTGACTAAAATGATGGTCACATGCAATACACATATATAATGTATTTTGAAGACACTATTCGGTTTATCTTGTATTTTATAATTTATGACATCTTTAGTATTCTGTTCACGGAACAGTCGGCAAATTTGGGCCAGTGCACTTATAGCTATGAGATTAATCGGGCTCCTATGTACACTTTTTGTGAACGTTAATATTGATTCCTTACATGTCAGTGATCTTGAAGCAGCTTCGTGTTTACACTGCTTGCCAGTCTATTTAATTTCCGGATCTCTATTTACTTATAAATCAAAATTTAATGAGTTTTATTGTTCGCGTTTATTTTAGTGTTGAGTATATACATATTGAATACTGTCAGTTGTTATAACTTATTTATGTGCTTATATCCAATGAAGGTTCAAGCACGTCTGGCCTAGACACGTGGTCCAGCTGCCTCGACTGCCTGCCCAGGATAGAAGGTAGTGTTACTATGAGAGAGTAAACCCGTTACTCATATTTGATAAGTAGACAGGAATCTTTTATATACACTTTCCCGCAGATTAGTAGCAATGATCTTTTATATGCACTTTCCCACAGTTAGGATAGTACAAACCACGGCCTTTGTTAAACCAGTTGTGGACACTGGTCGGTGTACGTGCCCCGCGGAACACTCACTCTGGTTTGGAGTAGATACATGGGATAAAAACATCACATTTGCCACGAATGGGGTTCGAACCCAGTATCTACCAGTCTCAAGCACGATGTGTTAACCACTGGGCTACGGAGGACGGTATTGATTACAACAACACCTCAAATTAATATTCTTTAACGAATGACCCATTAAAATGGTATTTGTTCCATGGATGTTTACATATTATTAGAATCAATGTATTATGTGCGTGCGCGCAGGTGTGTGTGTGTGTGTGTGTGTGTGTGCGTGTGTGTGTGTGACAGTGTGTGTGTGTGTGTGTGTGTGTGTGTGTGTGTGCTGACTACCTCTTGACCTTTTATTCTTCATGTAACTTCCTGTGTATACATATGGAGTGTGGCGCTAACATCCTGACTTTCAGATATTACGTTATTGATTCTGAAGCCAAGGTAAACGTAGTTGACAACTTAAGTGTTAAACTAAATCTTATTTTGCTGTAGTCTGAAATCAGGAAGAAGAAAACAGTTGGCTCCGCTTGATAAGTAGCCCTGGATTACTCCTCCTAAATCAAAGATAACACAATTATTAGTTTGTGAATTGACCCAGCTTCAGAGTGAAAACATGGCTTCCATGATGGTCTGAATATCAATAGCGTTGATTTCATTAATCATATCTGAAATTATATCACTTGCTCTGGCAATTCCAGGTCAAGGACGTGCAATGTAAACACGATATCCCCTGTCTTTTGAAATGTAGCTGCGATTACTGTCCTGTATTGGAGTAGTATGCATATCAGTGAAACCTGTCTTAAGTGGCCACCTAAGATAGTAACAAAAAGTGGCCGCTTAAGACAGGTGGCTGCTTAATACAGGTCATAATGCACTAAAATTGATCATTCGGGAGAATATTATAGTGAGCCTTTAAGTCAGGTGGCTGCTTAATACAGGTGACCGCTTAAGCAGGTTTGACTGTATAAATACCCAATATACGTTTGTTGTTCATCGAGCGATAGTAGGTTTCTTGTCGCATGTCCACGACACATGGTCTGTTATTGGTGATGTATACTGATTGCAGCATGCTCTGATGCATCCCTATCCAGAAAACAAAATGGTTGTCAACATAGAGATCACAGTAGACACGTCAATGGAATTGTTAAAGAGAGAATAGCTGCAAAAGAAACTAAATCAAAGTGTATAAATATTTCTGGTTTTCATTAAACGCACAAGGTCGGGTTTTAAGTCGTATGCGCATAACCTACTGTTTTAACAGGGATAACACCATTTTTGCGTGAATGACGACCATATCCTGTACCGCTGATCTCGTGTATACAGATTCAGTTTTATCATTTTGATCATATTCCCTATGAACACCTTTGCGCACGTCATTTGCGGCATCCGTGTTCAACTCGAACCACACAGTGCAAACGACTAGAACATTGGCACAGCGGTTTAGTATTCAGAAGCACTGCGAGAACACTTTGTAGGATTCGTTAACTCCATTACACATCTATTTTCCGCTGTTGTTCAAGTGAAGTGACCAAGAGGTTACAAGAGTTCTCCATAATGATATTAAAGAATGTCCCTCGATTCAATCAGATATCTTCAGACGTGTTTGTAAACTCTTAGAGATGGTCAAAACTCGATGGTACTTGATCGTCGTGGTCTGAAATTGTTATGATGTAGTTGGACAAAACTTTTGTCTTACTGGGTTTATTTACTACGTGTATGAATTCCAAACGAATTGCTAAAGGCACAATAGCTAGCTTTAAGACGAATGACACCGTGCTTTCTATTTGTAACATACTTATAGCTAAGGGAGCATTTTTATTATTAATAGAATTAACATTTGTTTACATCTTATTGCTTTCAATATCGATATTATTATAATTTATGCATACCCAATGCGTTTATAGTAAGCTTACTATGGTCCTTGGACATTAGTCTACATTACGCTGCTTGACAATAAAATTATTACTAGTATACTGTTCTATCGCCGAAATTGGGTCCAATAGATTTATGGATCTCACTGGAAAACTAACATTCCAATCTTTAAGATGAAACCGGTTTCAGTTGCGTTATTAAGATATGCAACTGAAACCAGTTTCATCTTAAAGATTGGAATGTTAGCTTTCCCATGATACTCATAACTCCATTGGATCCCATTTCGGCGATAGAACAGTATAATTCTCAAGCAGCGATTAGTGTGACACGAAAATCAATATTTTAGGCAAAAGTGTATTATAACCATTTGGATGACCATACACATATTGGATATAATGCATGCATAATTGATATTGTAAGCAATACAATGTAAGTAAATGCGCAAGAAGTGGTATTCGTGCCTTTAATGAGTTCTTCAACAGAAATCTGGTAAAATAATCACCTAACAAATACATTAAACGTCGATTGAACATAAGGAGTACTTTATTACTTACTTTGAAGTTGACAGAGGGCAGCTGCATTAACATCAATTTACCAATGTCATATTTCTACTGAAATAACTTGCTCGCGCTTACAACAAATTTATATAGATTAAACATGTCACAATAACAAAAGCATTTATTTCATACACTTTGATCTATTTCCAGCACAAACGCCGATAAGCGATGTTACAGATATTTCTAAGCATAAAATTGTTAGCATTGTGTGTCTGATGACATTGCCTAAAATAGATAAAAGAAGAGGCTTAAAACAGTCTGCAGAGACAACAAGTAGACGGCAGACAACATTTCAATAATGCTGACGCAGCTGAAAGAATTACATGTAATGCTTTCAATTTGAGGTCTTTCAATTTGTCCAAGTCCCATTGTGTCAGACAATTCAAGATGGACGCCACAATACCCACACGCACCCAAGAGCGTTAACAATCCCATTATTATAATATTATTATATTCGAGATTATTTTTCAACCAATCCATTACAGTATACACCGTTTAAATAGTGATGACACCATGCGCTCATGTCCAAAAGGCGGTCATGTCCTATCCTGTTATTAAGTGTTATAGTTATTATGAGATGTTGTCTCTAGAAACCAGCTGTCGCCCCTTAAGACCAGCGCACACGGTAAGGAATTTTCAACCCAAAGTGACACGAATATCACTTTGCTCACTGTTTGCGCCTCAAGAGATGATGAGGAGAGCATCCATCGTGTTTGATATTTTTCGCCTCTCAAACAACTTCCTTAGTGAGTGCGCCAAGCGTGAGGAAGTTGCTATTGACCAATGCAAATATTCCAAATACAGCGGGTGTGACGTCAGATTGGGCGGGAGTCGGGACACGCCATCTTGAACTCTTGTCGCGACCGCAGCTAAGGATTTTGCTGAATAACTTCCTTATCGTGTGCGCTAGACTTCAGTGGCCTGTTCCACAAATAATTCACGACTAGTTGTGGACGTAAACATAAATATGTGACAAAAAGTGTTTCCCAAAATATAATTAAATATACTTGTGTCCAAGAATGAATAGCATCCTCGGGTAATACG